>VDFB02165114.1:0-56044 GCA_007258455.2 Sequoia sempervirens | reverse complement strand
AGATGAATCATGGAAATATGTTTGAAAGATTGGTGAGATTGTTCTAGTTTTTAATTACGTTTTTACTTTCCCCTGTTCTTTGTTGCTTAACGAATGAATTTGCATTTTAGATTTTGGTATTATTTGCATGTGTGCTTCTAATCTTCTTTGTTGTCTATTGTACAAAAGCCTTTCATTTTAATTACATTTGGTGAACCCGGCAAGACACCATCTTTAAGTCAAGTAGATCTTTTAATTTTTGTTTTTGTAGATTTTTCGTACGGAATGACGCATGTGAAGTTTTTGCACCGCAATTGAATTTTATGAACCGCATGTGAAGTTTCTGCACTGCAATTGGTTTTATGAACCGCATTTGACAGAGAAACGATGCATCTGACAATTCCTAAACCGCAACTGGTATCCCGAGCCGCAACTGAAAAATAAGTGACGCATCTGACTGGTAACGAAATGATGCAATTGACTGGTAAAATTTTATTTCTGCTTTCGGCAATCTGGAATTTTCAATTGATTTTCGTGTTACTGATATTTGATTTTCAGCGTGTGGCCATTTGGAGTTAACAAGCTTTTGTAGGATGATTGGCGAAGACAAAATTGAAAATTACTAATGATATCTTCTGCAGGACGCTTGTCGAAGACCCTAGTTAAATTTTGAAACAGATTGTTTGGTAGCGTAGCAAATCTTTCATTTGGTTAAAATTAACAAGTGTCTACTGTGTTTGGTGTGAAAGCACAAGTCTGGTTACCCTTATGATTTGGTATATCGAAGTATCCTCTCCCCTTGCACATCCGTGCGATCCTGGGTGTAAGAGAAATGGTTACCAACTCTAGAACTTGGGCCTGTTCTGGTGGGAAAAAGTACTCACCCCAGAACTACTCAGACCGGTAGCACCCTGAACCCGAGGGACTTCCAGTCGGTATACAAAAGTGGGTTCTTGGGGAAAACCCAAGAATCACGAGTGTGGTTCCGACGAGATGGATCCGAAAGGGGACTCGCGCCGTATGGATCACACCCCACGAACGGAATGCCCAAATTAAATACCCTTTGTTGTAGAGACCAACCTATTTGTGGTCGTTGCTTGGTATTAGTGCAGGGTACAGTATCATGCCCGAAGATACTCACTACTGATCCCCTTGAGTAGAGATAGCAGTTCTTGGGAGGTCATTGCCCAAAGAATTTGGAATTGGTGTGCTCGAAAGACGTTAATGAGCCGTGGAGGGGAGCCAATGCCACCAAATTCCTAAGCTATCCGCTCTCGAGAAGGAAAGGTGTTCATATCCAATCCGGGGTATAATAGGTGGGTTATACCAAGTATACAAACCCTAGGCCTTTGGCCTACTAGGATGTGCTTGTCTGTTATCACTTTAAACGTTCTTTGAGTCCAAAATTGAAACTGAAAACACTGTGTCTTACGATTGTCTTTGATTGTCAAAATTTGATCATGGAAAACGGAGTCAGTTTAAATTTCATGTCACTGAAAATTCACAGAGAGTCGCAACTGTTCACCAGAAACACGCATCTAATTTTTAGAGTCGCATCTATTATTTTTGAGTCGCAACTGTGAATTCTGAGTCGCATCTGTTAATTTTGAGTCGCATCTGTCAGTTTGGCTCGCTTCTGGTTTGGAAAAACCGCATGTGTTATATTCCGAGTCACATCTGTCAATTTGAGTCACATCTGGTATATTCTGAGTCGCATTTGTCAGTTTGAACCGCAACTGTTAATTTTGAGCCGCAACTGAAAATTAAACAACGCATTTGTCTGATTACCAGAAAACCAAAATTTACAGTCACTGTCCAATCAACACGGTTATACCAGTTTCAGTGGTCTTCACACAAACAGTCTTTGAAACATAAACCTAAAACGATTTGCTCAATTTTGCATCCTTTAGGTTCATTTAGTCATTACCATAGTTGTCTTCAGTTAGAGTTTACCCTCATCTTAGGGTACATATCACCTTGCATTAGACTTCTAGAAAGGTCACTTTTACAAACTTTAGGAGTAGTCCATCTATACTCTAGAAAGGTCATAGTGTCATCGAAATCTGTCATTGAACCTAGTCTTATCATCTTATACTTTGTCCTACAGAGAGTCATCCTAGCTCATTAGTCTAGTTAGAAAACTCAACTTGTCTTTGATCTTCGTCCTACATTGGTTCCTTGACTTAACTAAATTGACACCTTGGTTTGACTTTAGGCAGTTGGTCCCTTCATCTTGGGTTTATAGAGTTGATCACTTTAGGGTCTTGCTTAGACTTTGCATCTTTAGAGTCTAGACTAGTGTCATCCTAGAACATTCATTATTTGCATAAGAAAACCCCAAAAACATAGAATAGAGTCATACAGTTTCTAGATATAGTCTTGCATTTCCCACATATTGAGCTTGTCTTACATGGTTGAAACTAGGTCTAAGAGAAGAGAGAGAGAAAACATGTCGAACCCAAACGAGTTCATCAATCCATTTTCTTCAAGACCTCATAAGACTTTATTAGACAAATTCACCACTAGAAACACTCAAGGACACATTGTGGTAGAGGACATAGAGGCTGCCGCACAGGACCCTGAGTTTGCCTCTTTTGTAGATGAGTACCTAGCGAATGATCGTCAACGGTTTTTAGGAAAATTGCTAGCTGAAGGTGCTACCTTACCTCCAGGATTTGACATTAGCACCTTACAAACTCAACCTACACAAGGGACAAATACCATGACTGTTAGTACTACTATACCTCAGGTCAGCACAACTATGCCATCTAGCATGTCTACACAGAGTACAACAGTCCATATGTCCCCATTTGGTATACCTAGCATGACATCGAGATTTAATTTCACTACGGGCGCATCATCATCCACTCCCACTAGTCCTCTTATTGGGAGTAAAAGACCTAAAATGTCAGCCCATACATCATATGTCGGTGTCACAAGTGCATAATCAACAACCACACCTACTGCTAGCATCATGGGTACCTTACCACAGTCGATGGCCATACCTAGTGCTCAAATCACTAGTACTATACCAAGGATTACACAAACAGGAGGCATTCCCTCCTTCCAATATGGCAATCAAAATCCACTCTTCCAGACTAGCAGTCAGGGTCCATTTACATCGATTCTGAGTCAGAACCCTTTTTCACAGATTGGTAGTCAGAATCCATCCACGCAGATTCCAAGTCAAAACCAATTTATGTCGATTCTGAATCAGAACCCTTTTTCACAGATTGGTAATCAGAATCCGTCCACACAGATTTCAACTCAAAACCAATTCACTTCGATTCTGAATCAGAATCCCTTTTCATAGAGTGGTGCTCGGAATCCATTTACACAGAACCCAGGTCAACACCAATTTATGCAGATACCAGACCAGAATACATTTACCAATATTCCAAATCCAAATCCACCTCAGATGCCAACGTTCAATCAAAACCCATCACGAGACTTTGGATTTCAGAATACATACATGGATCCGCATAATTCTCCTAGCACATCTTTGACCCAAGTTGGCGTCCTGCAAACACAAATGCACGCATTACAAACGCAAATGGATAACATGTCGGTCTCAACTAAGAAATCATTTTCACCAAAGGACATATGCCCATTCCCTTTTGATAGATCATTGTACATGACACCTTTCCCTCATGGATATGTCATACCAAATCTTCCTAAGTACAATGGCAAGCGCAATCCAGTAGAACATATCAGGGAATTTTCTACCATATGCATTGATGTCGCTTACGACCCCACCTACCTTATGAGGCTATTTCCACGAAGTCTTGTAGGGGTTGCACTAGAATGGTTTTCGGGTCTAGATTCTGGCATTAGATCATGGGGAGAGCTAGTCGAGAAATTTGTGGAGCAATTCTCCTTCCACATTGACCATGAGATAAATATAGCCACCTTGTGCCACACAACACAAGACGAAGGTGAAACATTCATTGCTTTCTTCCAACGTTGGAGAACTATTGCAAGTAGGTGTCCTGTCGAGATACCCGAAAAACAAAAGGTTACAATGTTTCAAGAAAACCTTCATCCAAAATTCAGGAGTAACTTAAGGGTACATTGTTGCATATCTTTTTCAGAACTAGTGGAAAAAGGGGTGATAATAGAGAAGGATCTTATTGAAAAGGGTGAAATCAAAATGACAATATCAAATAGAAACCCAATCGTACAAAACACCCCCACTGACAGAAACAGATTCTGGTCTCGCAACAAAAATGTCACCAATGATGGGGTGGTGGATGCTAAAACATTACAAGCAAGACCCATCCTCACATTACAAGGACCTCATACTTTTTCCAACATGCTTAATGTTGTCAATCAACCTCCTAACACGGTCTCAAATACTCAACGTCCACAACCAAGGAGATTTCAAAAACGTGAGTTCACTCCCTTAGGGGAACCCATTGAGTCGGTGTTCAAACAACTGTTACAACACAACCTCATACAACTGCAGGAACCAAGACAATATGATCCTGGACAGTTTAAACCAACTTGGTGGGATGACAATGCCTTCTGTGATTATCATAGGACTAAGGGACATAACCTACAAAACTGTCGACAACTGAAGAATATCATATAGGATCTTGTTGACAAGAGAACTATTGAGGTTAGTGGACAAAAACAAAAGACATCCAACACTGATCATCAGGTCTTTTCAGACCCATTACATGACCATGGGAAAGGAACTGTCCCCAGTTCGAGTACTAAGACCAATATGTCTGCCAATTATGCGAGTATCAAACATGATTATGATAGTGGCAAAATCATTCATTGCCTTCGCGCCGTTGATCAAAACATCAATACCATTACTATCAATTCTAATCCTGAGTGTGCAGTCAATACTCGTCATACTAAGTTTACTATCCCAGGCCCTCCATCATAGCAAACACCTCAACCTTCCAAGTTACAATATAACTTACTTGATCAGTTGGGGAAGACCCCAGCCCAAATCTCAATCTTGGAATTGTTGCGTATCTCTCCCGAGCATCGGTCTATCCTCGATAAGGCTTTACAGAACACCACGGTCCCTACTGACCTTGATGTCAATCGTTTCCAGGAAATGGTGGGCTACTTGACCAATAATCATCATGCCACATTTTCTGAACAAGAGTATGCCACAGACAAGATGAACCACAATGACCCTTTACATCTAGAAGTCCTTGTCGATGACACCAAAGTTAGACGAGTTTTGGTAGACGGAGGAGTAGGGTTAAATCTATGCACTTTAAAACTAATTAAGGCATTAGGTATCTCGAAGCATCGTGAACACCACTAAAGAGTATTGTCATTAAGAGCTTATGATGATGAAGAATGAAAATCAAAGGGGGTGGTAACACTTCCTATAAATTAGTCCTGCGGTAATGGAGACAAAGTTCCAGGTCTTGGATCTCACCCTCCCTTATAACCTTCTGCTAGGTAGACCATGGATTCATGCTATGAAGGCGATCCCTTCCACATATCATCAGTGTCTTAAATTCCCTTACAATGGCACCGAAATAACTATAGATGGTGATCCTGATCCTTTCCAATATTGCACCAATCTAAAGGAGATCCCTCAATGTCAAGTGCCAGTCAACCAAGAGGCCTCACCGTCTAAACCATCTTCTTATGTTGACCCGTCCACACTCACTCGAACATCTGTTTCACCCCCACTTCCTACCACTCCTAGGGTCAAGATCCAAGACAAGGGTTGTGGAGAGTATTACATGAAGACTTCTTATTGTGTTAGCCATTTGGTTCCTCCTAAGTCATATGGTTTACCTATAGCAAGTAGGGGACAATCTATGATCACTATACATGTCCCCCCCACAACAACTTTCACTAAATGGGGTGAATTAAGCAAAGAGGCTGTGGATATAGAAGATGTCACTTCCTGGCTGTACAAGGAAGATAATCAAGAACCCCTTTTACTTGCTCATATTCCTAAAATTCTATATGGAAAGGGTTTCAAAATCATGCAAAGCAAAGGATATGACGGACAAAGTGGTTTAGGTTTAAACCAAGATGGTAGAGTGGAACCAATATTTGTTTCTCAATGGCCAAAAGGAGTAGGGCTAGGGTTTCAACCGATTCAGATTGGCGTTCCTAGTACTCCATCACCCTTACTTGAGGAAGTACGTGCTTCAGAAGATACCAAGACATCTCACGAACCTGTAGACCAACATCATTATGACTCCCCTGATTCTAACGATTATGAGTGGGATTCCCTATCCTCTACTTCCTCCATGGGCCTTGACAAGTTATTTGGAGAACTCGACTTGATGTTAAGTTCTTCACCCAATCCTTTGAATTCCTGTCCACCAAAGAAAATGACAAAAGAGGAATGGTTTAAACATTACTATTGGGAATCACTTGATCCTACCTCTTGGCAACCTCAGCCACTTGTTTTCGATAGTCAAACCTTGGCATTAGGCCCACCTATTAATCTACCTAGACCCAAACCCAAGAGCCAAATAGACTTGGTACAAGACTTTTGTAATCACATGAATAATTCAATATTTACCTTGACCCCATTATACTTTGACAACTCTGACGATGACATGCCCTTAGTTTATCCACAACTCATTGATTGGGACCAACAAGACACACCCATCTTGGACATTTTGAGAGCAATGGAAGCAGTTGTTGAGTTCCTAGGATTCACGTGAAGACGCCCACCCTATGGAGATCCCATAAAGCTGGTTTACCATTGACTTGGACAATAAAGCATATTTTAGAATACATTTCCAACCCTCGATTCATAAAAATGAAAAAGAATAAACAAGATAAAAGGATGAGTCTCTGGGTGGCTTGAAAGGCACCTCTAGACAATGAAAAAGTAAAAAGAAAGGACGCATCCGAAGGTGAAAACCTCTCTGAGGCGCCTAAGGATGGAGGTTTGAACATTCTCCCCATTGCACAGGAAAAGTCACCCATGCTCATGGAAGAATCAGTAGAAGTCAACATAGGCACAAAAGAGAATCCTCAATTGATTTATTTGGCAGTCATTGACAACACAAGAGAAATCGGAGTTTCACGATTTCTTTGAATAGAGACAGATAAATTTTGCTTGGTCATATGCTGAGATGCCTGGGTTGGATCCTGAACTTGTTCTACATCACTTTCCTTTACAACCAGGTGCCAAACTAGTAAAACAGAAGTTGAGAAAGATGCATCCACAAATTGCTTTATTAGTCAAGGCAGAACTCAAGAAACTCTTAGACATTGGTTTCATCAGACCTATTGACTATGTAGATTGGATTTCCAATCTTGTACCAGTTACCAAACCAGCTGGGGGCATCCGCATCTGCACCGATTTTAGAGATATCAACAAAGCTTGTCCTAAGGATGACTTCCCTTTGCCTAATATTGACATGATAGTTGACATGACAGCAGGATATGAGATGTTGTCCCTTATGGATGGATTCTCAGGCTATAACCAGATCAGAATTTCCACTGAAGATCAACCTAAGATAGCCTTCACTTGTCCTTGGGGAACGTATTGCTGGAATGTTATGCCCTTTGGACTCAAGAATGCAGGAGCAACCTATCAACGTGCCATGACTACTATCTTTCATGATCTAGTACACAATTGTATGGAGGATTATGTCGATGACCTTATTGTAAAATCCAAGACACAGGCAGAACATTTACAAGTTTTAGACAGGGTATTTCAGAGGCTGGAGAAGTATAATGTGAGACTCAATCCAAAGAAATGTGTGTTTGGAGTCAAGTCAGGAAAACTGTTAGGTTATATCATTTCTAGGCGAGGCATTGAAGTAGATCCTGCTAAGGTGAAAGCAATCATGGACATGCCACCACCCAACAATCTCAGTCAACTAAGGACATTACAGGGAAGGTTGCAATCTATCAGAAGATTTATAGTGCAGCTAGCAGAAAAGACACATCCTTTTCAACATCTACTTAAGAAAGGAGTACCCTTTGCATGGACACCTAGGTGTGAAGAGGCTTTTCAACTGATTAAAGAATATTTACTTACACCACCTGTTTTATTGCCACCTGTTGAAGGGAGACCATTGATTCTTTATATCACAGCAACCCATTCATCACTCAGAGCATTGCTTGCACAGAATGACGATGAAGGTCATGAAAGGGTAGTCTATTATATCAGCTAGACTTTGGTTGGTTATGAGCTCAATTATAGTAACATTGAACGTGCCTGTCTTGCAGTAGTATTTGCTACCCAAAAACTGAGGCACTACATGTTAAACCATCAAACAATGCTGGTTGCTAAAATAGATCCTCTGAAATATCTTCTTAGCAAGGCAGCATTAACAGGGCGACTGGCCAAGTGGGTTATGATACTTAGTGAGTATGATATACAGTATGTAGAAAGAAAGGCTATTAAAGGATAGGTCATTACTGATCAGTTAGCTGATGCACCCATACAGGAAGATCACCCATTAGTTGCGGACTTTCATGATGAGTTCATATTCACATTTGACACAAACATAACATGGAAACTGTACTTTGATGGTTCACATACAAATCATGGTTCAGGGGCTGGAATATTGTTTATCACACCACAAGGTGATTCCATCCCTAAGTCATTCAGGATTGCATTTCCATGCACTAACAACATGGCAGAGTATGAAGCTCTAGTGACAGGGTTACGCATGGCGGTCAAGTGGAAAATTAAGGTTTTACAGGTTTATGGTGATTCTCAACTAGTAATCAGACAGGTAAATGATGATTATGAGACTAAGGATGAGAAGCTTACTCCATACAAGCGCATGGTAGATAGTTTTAAAGAGTACTTTGACAAAGTCAAATTTTATCAAATACCTCGTGTTTTAAACAGGGCAGCAGACGCTATGGCTACAATTGCATCACTTCTTGACATTCCTAACAACGTGCCTAAGTTTGAGTTCTTGGTAGAACAGCTTTTGATCCCAGCCTACGATATCCCAGATTCTGAAATGGTGTGTGACATCGTTGGTCCCGATTCCCCATGGTACAAAGAAATCTATGATTACCTTCATGCTGAAGTCATACCCATTGGCCTATCCAATAACCAACATAGAACATTCCTCCGCAAGTCAGCCAAATATACCATCGTCGGAGACACCCTATATAGACGCGCTTTAGACAATACCTTACTGAGATGTCTTGATTCTACTGAAGCACAAGCAACCTTGTGTGGGGTGCATGAGGGTATATGTGGTTCCCATTCTAGCGGTCCTACCTTAGCCAAAAAGATTATGAGATTGGGTTATTATTGGCCTACTATGGAAAAAGACTCATATGTCTTTGTAACAAAATGTCGCCAATGCCAAGTTCATGGAGATTTGATACATGCCCCAGCACAGGAGCTTTGTCCTATCACGTCACCATGGCCCTTTGCCCAATGGGGACTCGACCTCATAGGTAAGATCCACCCCACATCATCTAATGGACACAAGTTCATTATCACTGCCACTGAGTACTTTACAAAGTGGATTGAAGCCATTCCTATGAAATACATTACCGGCACACAAATTTCTAGATTTATCCTAAACTATATCATTTGTCGGTATGGTGTCCCTCAGTCCATAATCACTGATAATGGCCGCCCATTTAAGAACCAAGAAGTCCACCACTTGTGTGATGAATTTCATATCCAACATCACTTTTCCACCCCATACTACCCACAAGGTAACGGCCAAGCAGAGGCATCTAACAAGACCATCATTAGAATCCTCAAGAAGACTGTCAATGATGCTGGTCATGATTGGCATTTACAGCTTAACCTTGCCTTATGGGCTTATCGTACAAGTATCCGTACTCCCACTAGTGCTACCCCATATTCACTTGTCTTTGGATTTGAAGCCATTTTACCTATTGAGGTTGAGATTCCTTCCCTAAGGGTATCCCTGAAAGGCCATATTGATGATGAAGAGTACCGAGTGTTGAGACTCCATGAGCTAGAATTTTTAGATGAGCGAAGACAGAAGGCACTAGACCATCTTCAAGCATACCAGAATCGCCTTCGTCGTAGCTATAACAGGAGGGTTTTGAACAGGAAATTTGACATTGGTGACCTGGTTTTAATGGAGAACCCAAAGAATCAAGCAGAAAGAGAAAAACTAGGAAAGTTTGAACCTAACTGGTTAGGACCTTATATTGTCACAGAAGCTTTTGGATCAGGAGCGTACCAACTCTCTACTCCTGAAGGGGAACCATTGTCCTCACCAATCAATAGTATGCATCTGAAGAAGCATAGCTTCTAGAACCTTTGTCTTAATTAGCAAAAATACAAAACATCAAAAAAAAAAATCACAAAAATGTTATCAAGGTGAAAACCTGGCAAACAGGCGTCTTGGTAACACCAAAAAAATTAGATAATCTGGAAAATAGTAAAGACAAATTATTCATCCAATAGTGAAAACCACTTCGGTGGCACTTTGGATAGGTACCATGGTGAAAACCTGGCAAACAGGCGCCATGTGTACTCAACTCTGCTCCTTTGTCTACTATTATTCTAATCTACCTTGTATATAGTCCTTATCCCTGTACATATTCCTTATCTTTTCTATTCATCGCTTGTATATATCATTCCTAATAAGTGGTAGTCTTTCCCATAACTTGGAACGATTGACATCGAGAGCATTTCATATCCCCTGTTTTACCCTATTCATTATCAATTGGTCTTATACTCGACTGGGGGCAAACACTTGACATGTGTCATATTGGTTCTTACATTGGTTGTGTTGAAGACGTAAAACCATGAACAATCCACAAACATCACAAAATGACCTGAGAAAACACAAAAACATCGAAAAACTTCAAAAATCCAAAAAATAGAGTCAGAGTCAGTCGCACTTGTCAGTCTTTGTCGTTTGTCGAACTACGTTGCCTCTGCGACTGGACGTAGGCAAGGCCATCTGTCGATGAGCCCCCGAGGCCGTACTAGGTCAATCCATTAGGGTTGTCACATTCACTTTCACACACGTCTTCTGTTTGTAATCAATCTTGTCGGTCGCAGTCAAGTTGAACTACGAGGTCTTTGCGTGTACAACGTAGGCAAGGCCATCAATCGATGAGCCCCCGAGGCCGCACTAGGTCAGTCCTTTAGGGTTTATTGTCACATGTAGTTATTTATCCCCACATCATATCAAGTCATGCATCAATCTAGTGAACAAGTCAGCAATATCTCTAAGTCAAATCAAACACTTTGCCAAACAAAACAATCAAAACAAATCAACCAACAGTCTGCTACAGGATGTGTCCTTCTTGGAAACAGACGTTATCAAAACAATCAACCTATGTCTTATACAGGATGAGTCCTTCCTACATAATCGACAGGGTCAAACAATCAAACATAGCCTTACACAGGTTATCACATCAACGGCATCTGACTCAACGTCTTATACGATACATGTCTTTCTGAAACCAGGCTTTTTCATGCCTTATACAGATAGTCATAACATCGAAACCAGACTCACAGTCTTATCCGGTATGTGTATTTCCTGCAAACAGGCTCTATCAATCAACAAATAAAACAAACAAATCATGTTTTGGGCAAATATTTTACTGGCTTTTTGACTCTATGGCTTATTTATCTTATCCTTTATCTTGAATTGATGACTGGGATTCATGTTACTAACTTTCTCAAGGATGTCCCATGAAGGATTTAGAGAAGCAACGACGTATCAGAATTCTATTTTCTTTGACTGCTGTCTGTCGACTATCTTTTCAATTTGATTTTGAGTCATGTTACTAGTTTCCTCAAGGATGTCCCATGAAGGATTTAGAGGAGCAATGGCGTATCATGACCTGTCTTTTACTTTGTTTGCTGCCTATGGTTTGTCCTGACAAAAAGACTGGGGAAACTTGTGTCCTTAGTATGAGTTAATGACAATCCTTGTCTGCGACTGTCTGTTATTAGCAAGTGGATGACCTTGCACACCTTGATCTATGTCATATCATGCTGTTTTTCTCCATTTGTATTAGTCCCGCCCAATGATGATAAAGTGCAAAACCTTTTGTGATACGGAAAAATATCGAAGATTCCTAATACTAACATCTATCTTCTGTCTTTTCCTTCTTTTTCGATCTTTCTTTCTTGCATTATGGCGAAGCCCTGTGACACACAACGGTGTGCATCATCCTGCATCAACATACATGTTAGAAACATTCATACATATAGGCATATTTTACATCTAAATCACCATGGCATAATAGACAATAATCATTACAACCAATGCATATTATAAGCATTTCATGTACAAATCAACTGTAAATACGTGCATCACATTACATTTGCATTAACACACATATCGTCTGCATCATACATATAACATCACATTGCATCTCATAAATAATATAAATTGCATACATCATATAGAATCATACAATACATACAATCATCCATCACATAAGCATATCATATAAACATCACATGTATAAATAAAGACTGCATAATCAATAAATAGACAATGCATATCATAGGAATCGCCGCCAAAATCATATATATATATCACTCAAATGTGTCACATCACAATGTCATAATGTATCACAAATACATGGAAGCCCGCAGGCTATCGGATCAAAATACACTGTCTCAAATGGATCTCAAACGGTATCTCTATCCTGAACTACCACTGCCATCATGCCAGGAGTGTGTGGGAGACTGATGCTAGGAACCTGCTGATCTCTGAGCTGTGGGAGGTCTGTCATATGGCCCTACTCTACGTGGCTGATCCACTCCCTCTGTGCTCACTGTCCATGTGTGGGTCCTGGTCTGAGACCTACTACTCTGTGCCGCTAAAAAATTGGGAGCCTGTCTCTCTAGGGGAACCTCTGCCTCATACAGATCTCGGTAGTATCTCTCCCTCTCTCTGGCTCTGAGCAACTCTCTCGCAAATGCTATTGATGGTCCTGTGCATAATGACCTGAGCTCTGTGAATCTCTACTCAGTCTCCTGCCATCGAGCTACTGCCTGATCCCTCTCCATCAAGGCTCTGTCTCTCTCCACCCTGTAGGCATCTCTCTCTGCCATCAACACTCTCATCTGCTCCTCCAAGGAGGCAACCTGGGCTCATAACATATCAGTGTCGGGCACCTCTGCCTCTGTCTCATCCTGACGGATCCTGTCTCTCCCATCCTCCTCCTCATCTATCTCCTCCAGGATCTGATCCCTGATCTCTCTCTCGTGATCATCATCCTCATCATCGTCCTCCTAGTAGGCACCTAGCAATCCAAGGGCATCAATCTCTGCCTCCTCTCCAACTGCCTCCTCGGCACCTACCTCTACCTCTACTGGGATATCAGGGATGTCTCGGATCACTGCCTCTGCCGGCTGCTCCCCCTCACCACCTCTGGCCACATCTGGCATGGCCACATCCTCCTCTCCTCCTCTCTCCTCTCAGATCGGTGACAAGGCTGGTCCTCGTCCCCGTCGACCACGTCTCCCTCTCCTACCTCCACGTCGGCCACCTCTGCCATCATCCCCTCCATCACCTCAGCCTCCTCTGCCTCCTCGGCCTCCTCCTCTGCCTTGTCTGCCTCTGGGACCTATACCACGCCGCTCTACCGGTGATGGCTGCCCTGGATCTGTCATGGGAATTAGCCTGTGTGTAGCCCACCACTAATCGTAGGCTGGAGTGGTCCCTGGATCTGCTGGTCCACCCCTCCATCCCCATGGCTGTGCCTATAGCGCATCAATGTCTGCCTCCGCAGTGGCGACAAGAATCTCTGGTCCCCATAGCAATACCTCTCGTGACGACCTGACAAACTCTGCTCTCCCTCGAGGTACATCCTGTACCTCTCCATACTATCTCAGGACCCGGTACGGCAACTGCTGCTCTATAATATGCATGTGGGACATTGTCCGTCCCACCAAATACTATGTCTGTCTACAGAATGGAAGGTGCTCGTCCTCATCTGACCACACCTCACAGTCCAGGTACGGTCTCCATGTGAACTCCTGCATCAAGTCTATAGCGTGTCTGAAATAACCAGTGTCCCCAATATGGTGCTGAGTGGTGGCCCCCGCATAACGGAAAGCATATGGCGCCCCATGAGGTACATCAACTGTAACCGATGGTCTGAATATAGTGATATGCTCCCATGCCCATACCATCAGGAGCGTGGTACCGCAGCTCATAGACTGTGCCTCTCTATAGGCAATGTCATGCAAGTGGAAGTATAACATCCCTAGCACACACGAACCCCAAGCATATACGACTCGGTGCTCAAGCATGCCCACTAATATCTCCCCCCATCCTACAGGGAATCCATGTCCTCGGCGGTCAGGCAGTACTATACCGCCTATCAAGGTCGCTACTAGACAATCTAACTGTCTATACCTCTGAGCCAATATCTACCATCTAATCTCATAGTCGTCCACCCCTAGCTATCTAACGTCAGCGTGGGGGTAATATCTGCACATCTCCGCTATCCCCCTCTGCGTATCATACACTACCCGTGTCCCTCTAATAGGCAGTCTCAAAATCCTATAAACATCCTCTAAGGTCACTGTAGCCTCTCCAGTCGGAAGATGGAACGATGATGTCTCCGAGTGCCACCGCTCACATAGTGCTATCAGCAATCCCCGATTTGCCCTAATCTGGGGCATATCGGTCACGTGCAACAAACCCAAGTGCCATAGAGTCCGTCGATCGGCCGGCCGCAGGCTGTCTCTGAATCGAAACGTCGTGGGTCTCGACTCACGTGTATAGATAGGGTCAAGTACAACCTGCACTAGCATCATACATGCCTCATGTTAGCCTAGATCATCTATTCTAATGCAACCTGACTGTTTTAACATAAAATGCAAATGTGTCGTTATTTTGCAAATGCGTCATTCTTTTACACATGCGTCGCTTTTCCACAAATGTGGTTCAAAAATTACATGTGCGTCATTATTAATCAAATGCGGTTAATAATAATCACATGCGTCATAAAACTATCATTTGCGTTGCATAATCTCAAATGCGTTTCTAAATAAGCAAATGCGGCTATAGCTATTCATATGCGTTTCAGGAAATCACATGCGTATCAAAATAAACAAATGCGTCTATTAATATGCACATGCGTTGCAAAATTTCAAATGCGTGACAAAATAAACACATGCGTTTATTCGCTAAAACCTAAGCTAACTGACCGGCGTTAAAATTCAAATGCAGCTTTTCGCAGTCACATGCGTCGTTTGCGCATACATATGCGGTGCAAAATAAAACGTGACGCATAACTTAAAATGCAATAAATGTCTTAAAATATGCGCAAATCAAAAAATTTCAAAAGGTAAGTTTTAGGTCCATACCGGGGGGTCCGCGCCGGCTGGTCTCTGGAATGTTCGGATCCTGTATGCACGATGATGGGTGGCTGGAACTGGAGACATCCTCGCTGAAAGTCAGAGCAAATTTTGAAATCTCTAAGCTAGGTGGGTGCAAATGAATAGTTTTTCACCCCAATTCCAATATATACCTAGGGCTTAGGTGGCATTTCTTTCCTACTGGCCATGTAAACTTCTATTTTCTATCATCCCGTACCCATCCCTCCCATTTCCGCACCCAATTCCGTCAACTGCATTACATTTCTGCCTATCTACTGGACTAATCGGGTGCATTTCCAAATTTTTCTGAACATTTCAGAAATTTGTCAATTTTCCCGAGGGGGCATACCTTCACCTATTCTAATCTGGAGCATTACTGGGGCATATTTTTCATCGACTTTCTTTGACACAACGCCGAAATGACATTGTATCAAAGAGGGGCAAATGTAGACACCGAAATCTGGTTTAAGCCTGCGACTTCCATATTCTGCATAATTCGTATTATTCATGGTCATGATTAAATAATGTCAATTATTTAATTATTCATCTTAACATTAATTCTTCTATTAATTAAATAATTTCAATTATTTAATTAATTCACTTTTCTTTATTTCTTCTATTAATTAAATAGCTTGTTATTTAATTATGTTACTAATTAACCTTATTCTTGGTTAAATTAAATAAATCATTATTTAATTTATTCTTTATCATATTTCAACTATAATTAAATAAATTCTTAATTTATTTAATTATTCATTTTGAGTCCTTTCATCACTTAGTTAAATAAATATTATTTATTTAATTATCCTTCGAATATTGTCTCTTGAATTAAATGAATTATTTAATTCATAAATTCTATTTTAACACATTCTTCTATATTTTAGATAATTATGTGAGTTATCTAAGTATTCACTTTTACTCAACTCGACATCTATTTTAATCGTTCAGTTAACTATTCATTTGATGTTTGAGTGGCATTCTCGAGTAATCTCCTCGTCTAACCATTCAATCGTCCAGTTCTAACTCATTTGCGTGCACATGCATATTAATTAAATATTATTATTTAATTAATTAAGTGTTGTGCGTGCGTTCGAACAGAGAGTTGCTTTAATCAATCTTTATATTTGTCATGCAAAGATAATTCTTATGTCTTCGAATGCCGAACTGAAGATTAAATCATTTATTTAATCTTTAATTCTATTTCTAATTTGAATCACTCGTGTCATCACTGTCAGTTAACATAATGCATGTCTAATCAGTCAATCTCAACCGTCGTTGATCTTTCAATCTTGACCTGTCATTCGAATAATCAATTTTCTATAAATTGATTTGTCATTCTTCATTCCAATCTCTCTCGCAATTTTGTAACTTTGGAGAGCACTTTTGTCTTGAATCTTCGATATTTTGCTAATCACTATCTTAGGCTATACTTGCACGAACTTGAAAATCTGAGGGCAATTATACTACACAAGCAAAATGGAGAAGGGCAATCGAGATGAATCATGGAAATACGTTTGAAGATTGGTGAGATTGTTCTAGTTTTTAATTACGTTTTTACTTTCCCATGTTCTTTGTTGCTTAACGAATGAATTTGCATTTTAGATTTTGGTATTATTTACATGTGTGCTTCAAATCTTCTTTGTTGTCTATTGTGCAAAGCCTTTTCATTTTCAGCGTTACAATATTATATATAATTTAATTTGTATTATATAAAATATATATAATATATTAATTATATTTTGTATTATATAGAAAACTAATAATTATTAATTATATTAATTTTATATATTTATTTAATAGTTTTGTAAAAAAATAGAATATATAATAATAATTAATAGTAAAATTATATTATTTTTAATCTTTTTTTTTAGTTCCTATCGATAGGCTGGTTTACTATTGCATCTGCTACATTTGTTTTTCAAATAGTCGCTTGGCCAGTGAAATTGTATTGTTTAAAATACTTTTCTCTTTTTCCTATAGTCAGGATTTAAGCACATATTTTTTGTGCTTGAAAATTACGATTTATCTCTTTTTCTATTGGTTTGAGTAGGTTGATTTTTCATTTTCCTTTAAGTAAATTAGGAAAATAGGGGGACATTATATATTGTGGCAAATATTTAATTGGGGGATGCATATTGTGCGAGTTTTGGTGGTAGGCTTGTGGGTATTGTAGTAGTGAATGCATGTTTAATGCATTAAATGCAAGCTTTGTGAAATGTGTTAGATAGTTGACAGGTACACAAGCAGTGAATGCATAGTTAATTCAAGAAATTTGAGGTGAGTGTTGAGTTTTATTTGTGCTTATTCTTGTCTTTTTATTGTTTGCTTAAAATATTTTTGTTTTTATCTCTGGTCTGCCATCTTTGATGTTTGTTATTTTGTGTAGTGGTTGAACAGGGGAGTAGTCGTCAAAACGATGTATTACTATTGAGTGGCTCGTTTGTTGTTTGTGATACTTGATAAGTAGAAGTATTGGTCATTGTTACAGGGAAAACTGAGTAGTTTGAGCAAGTTCTTGGTGATTGTGGAGGGTTTGAATGCATTAACTATGTGTTAATTGCTTGAGCGGCCAGTAGTCTACTAGCAAAGCTTGCAAAATTTGTATTTAATGTCTAAATGTCTACAAAAATTTATCATCCTAGTTTGTTTTTTTGCAAATTTTATTGTGTGCTTTTATGTTTTATGTTTATGGAAAATGTATTATATGTCATGGAGTGTCCTCATTTGTCTAATTTGTCTATGAAACATGAAGTAATTCTTGCAATTGGAGATAGAGGAAAAGATCTATACAACTGCAAATATAGTTGGTTGTTGAACAAGGAACTAGAAGGTCAGATTATTGTGTCATTCTTCTCCTTTGTTTGCAATGAATTCAGTGAACAATAAAGGAGAAGCCTGGTTCAAGAATCTGACTTACCGAATAGATAGATGAGCATAGTGAATGACATGCCATGTAATTCATAAACATGAAACTATTTTTTTCCCAAAAGCAAGTTACTATTGCAATTGTTGATTTTGATTTTGAAATAGTTGCTTGGCCAATCAAATTGTATTGTTTAAAATATTGTTGTCTTTTTTCTATAGTTGGGGTTTAAAGACATATTTCTTGTGTTTGAAAATTGTGTTTTATAGATCTTTTTCTATTGGTTGGAGTAGGTCTATTATTCACTATCATTTAAGTAAATTAGGAAAATTGGGGGACATTATGTATCATAGAAAATATTTAATCAGTGATGCAAATTATGGGAGCTTTGGTGGTGGGTTGATGGGTACTGAAGCAGTGAAGCATATTTAATCCATTAAAAGAAAATTGTGTGAGGTGTGTTGGAGAGCTGGTGGGTATGGAAGCAGTGAATGCATAGCTAATTCATGAAATCTTAGTCGAGTGTTGGGTTTTATTTGTGTTAATTCTTGTTTGTTTATTGATTGTTGAAAATCTTGTGTGTTTTTTGCTTTGGGTTCCTCTCTTCCATGTTCTTTATGAATGCATGTTTAATGCATTAAATGCAAGATTTACAAAATGTGTTGGATAGCTGGTGGGTACACAAGCAATGAATGCATAGTTAATTCATGAAATCTCAGGCGAGTGTTGGGTTTTATTTGTGCTTATTCTCATTTTTTAATTGTTTGTGGAGAAGCTTGTGTGTTTTTGGCTCTATATTGTCATCTTTGATGTCTATTATTCTTGATAGCTTTGAGCAACTAAATGCTTTGAGAAAGGTCTTGTCAACCATGGAGGCATTCAATGCATTGACTATGTATTCATTGCTTGAGTGGGTACCAGCCTATCAACAAAGCTCACAAAATTTGTATTTAATCTCTTAGTGTTTGCAAAAATTTATCGCATTGGTCTATTTTTTCCCAAATTTTGTCATGTGCCCCTAGTATTGATTTGCTTGTAAGAAAAGTAGAAAAATAGAAGTAGATGATAAATTTTGCAGATAACTATAATGCATTGTAAAGCAGTGAATGCATAGTTAATGCATTAAATACTATGTCAATATTGGCACAATTGTTATGTTTTCCAAGCCTAGGGTTAGATTGCTAAATAGGTGTAAACAAGAAGGCTTGTGTATAGTGGGACATTCTGCATAGCTGGTGCATGTGGACTAATTGCATGGATGGTAAGAATGGTGGGCTTGTTACGTGTAGACATGTGAGGACGTTCACTTGAAACAAATTTGTGGCTAGGTTGATGCATTGGGCTATGATCTACAAATTCTGCCAAGAACACTTTGTAAATTAATTGTTATGGCTTAGTAGACCTTTTAGTCTACAAGTGCTTCTAATTTAAGTAGGGGGCAGATGACTGTATCAATGCAATTGTATTGATAACTAAAATTATTGCTCACTATTACAGGGAAAACTAAATGATTCATTGCTTTTGTGCCAGTAAGCCCTCTGTCAAAGGTTGTGCAATTTGCATTTAGCTATTAAATATTTGCCAAAATATATAATTTCCTATTTTTCTAATTTACTTAAACAAAAATGAGTAGTAGACCTACTAGAATTTAATGCAATAGTTGTAGATTGATTGAAAGGCATGCCATTTCTAATGCACATCAGATAATTGCAATAGCAACCTGCTTTGATCACAACAATAACTTGCCTCTGAGCAAAATGTCATGCACATGAAGTGCATGATGGAAGTAAAGCTGAAACAATTTGCATTGAATTCTTAATTTTAGCATTTTCATTTGTAATACTTTCTTGGCCAATGAAATTTGATTGTCTTGCAGTAGGTCTACTATTGATTTTAGTTTCAATAAATTAGGAAAATATGGGAACATATATACTTGGGATTTATGGACATATTTTTCATGTTTAAAAACCATTATTTATCTCTTTTGCTATTGGTATAACTAGATTGGAGGTTTAAATATTAATTAATTTCCTTTCAAATATTTATCCATTTACATCATTGAAAAGTCCCACCAAAAACAATTGGTATCAAACCATTAAAGTGACACATTAAGGAAGGGAAACAACATCAAAAAGTGCCTTGAGAAACACAATATGCTGAGGCTAGTGGTATGGAGCAATCCCAATACCTTGTAGTGTGTCAATGGTGAACAAGTGTCAATTGGAATGCTTGTCTATGTTTTGTTGTGTTGCATACATTATAGATGCCAACTCAGTGCATGGATAGTGAGAATGGCAAGGGTGTTGCATGTGAACATGTGAGAATATAGACTTGGAAAAAATATGTCCCTTGATTGATGCATTAGAATAATAGTTTGTTGTTGCTATATAAAGCAATACTATTTTAGATCTTGTTTGCTATGGAGGCTTACAATGCATTAAATGTGGCTTGATTGCTTTGATAAGCACTAGCCTAGCAACAAAGCTTGTAAAATTTGGATTTAATGACTAGATGTTTGCAAAAATTCATTGTGTTGTTCTGTTTTGGTTCAACATCTACCATTTTCCGTCAAAGTTGGCACAATTTGCATTTAGACATTAAATATTTTTGGTTCTATGAATTAAATTTTTTTGCTGCTTTTATTTTGCAGTCAACATCTTTTTCCTTTATATGCTAAACAATACTTTATTTTCTTATGTTTTTGTTTAAATGGATTAAACTTCGGTATTGCAGCTTTTTAGTATGCAATATATTAGCAATATAAAACATACATGTTTTTAAAGGGAAAGTTACTACTACATTTATTGCATTTCAATTTGACATACTTAGTTGGCCAACCAAATTCATTTGACAAATTTTATAATGTGTTTATATTTCGCTTATTTTCTTACATAAATAAGAGTAGCAGACCTACTACATGCAATAGAAACAAAGATAAATGATAGATTTCAAACATGAAAGATTCAGTTGATACTTGATTGAGTTCTCTTTGAACTACTTTACCAGTTACTTAGTTTTTGTGGATAAATCAGTAAGCAACAACATCCACTTTATAACAAAACATAGTGAATGTAGTGGGCACATTTACTATTGCATTTGCTGAATTTTCTTTTGAAATAGTTGCTTGATCAATGAAATTGAATTGTTTAAAATATTTTTGTCTTTTTTCTATAATTGGGATTTAAGGACATATTTTTTGTGTTTGAAAATTATAATGTATCTCTTTTTCTATTGGTTGGAGTAGGCCTATTATTCATTTTTCGTTTAAGTAAATTAGGAAAATAGAGAGACATTATATATTGTGATAAATGTTTAATCAATGCATGCAATATGTGTGAGGCAACAAGACTCAAAATTTTGTTGACAAACATGATATGTTGTTGTTAATGAAAGGGACCATTCCTAAACGGGAATTCTTGTGCATGCTTTCACATCATAATGATATCAGGACAAGGGTAACCACTTAAGTGACTTTGTATAATGAATACAATTGCATCAAGTTACTATTAAAATTATTCAATTCACTTTTGAAATAGTTCATTGTCCAATGAAATTGTATTGTTGAAAATACTTTGCTAGTAGGCTAGTGCCTATCCAAGCAATGAATTCAGAGTTAATGCAATGTATGCTTGTACAAGGAAGAAGAGCTTGCTCAAAGATCTAGAAGAGTGTTACTTTATCTAGTAACAACAGACTATGAGATATTCTCGTGTTTTGCTAATTTTCTTAAGCTAAAATGAATAGTAGACCTACTACAAGAAAACCAAATTAGATTGGCCAAGTAAATATTAGAAATACAAATGAGAAAATTAAGAATTGAAGTGTTGTCTATAGAAATAAAACCAAAACTGTCTAGATTATAGAATTTGATTCATTTGCAAGTGTTATGTATCAATTGCATCGATCACATTTTCAGCGACAAAGCTCACACAAATTGGATTTAATTCTTAAATATTTGGAAAAATTTATTGTGTGCTTTTGTGTTCCATGTTTATGAATAGAATATTGTATGTCATGGACTATGCTCATTTTTCAAATTGTAGCTATAACAAGGACCATTGGTTGCAACTGAAGTGGGGGACAAAGATTTATATCGCTGCAATTAGACTTGGTTACTGAACAACAAGATATAAGTTTAGATTCTTGTATCATTCTCTCAATTTATTTGCAATGAAATTTAATTCTTCCAATGCGTCTAAGTATTATGTATTGGAAGAGTTGTGAACAATAAAGGAGAATTTTAGCTCAAGAATCCAACTTTCCAAATAAATAGATGGGCATAGTGAATGACATGCCATGTAATTCATAAACATGAAACTATTTTTTCTTGATAAGCATGTTGTTTTTGCAAATAGAATTATGCATAATTGTCATCATAGGATATGCAATTCATTCGTTAAATATTTGCGAAAATCTATAATGTCTTCCTAGTGTCCTAATTTTCTTAAACGAAAATCAATAATAGACCTAGTGTACTAATGATGCATTCACTGCTATCATGCCAAGGAGTCCACTGGCAAAGCTTGTGCAATTTGTATAAGTAATTAAATGTTTTCCAAGATATACAATTTCCTATTTTCCTAATTTAATTAAACAAAAATGAATAGTAGACCTGCTTCAACCAATAGCAAAAGAGATAAATCATGGTTTTGAAACATGAAAAATATGTCCATGAATCCCAAGTATATAATGTTCCCATATTTTGCTAATTTTCTAAGACTAGAATTATTAGTAGACCTACTACAAAAAAATAAAATTTGATTGGCCAAGGGAGTATTACAAATGCAGATGAGTAAATTAAAATGCATTGAGCCCATTTTCAACGATAAATCTCACATAGTTTGGATTTAATTCTTGAATATTTGGAAAAATTTATTGTGCACTCATGTGTTTCATGTTTATAAGTAGCATGTTCTATGTCATGGATTGTGCTCATTTGTATGAATTGTACCTATAACAAGAACCATTGGTTGCAATTGAAGTGTAGGAAAAAGATCCATATCATTGCGATTAGACTTGGTTCTTCAACAACAAGCTGCAAGGTCAAATTCTTGTATCATTCTCCTACTTTGTTTGCAATGAAATGTAATTCTTCCAATGTGTCTAACAATTATGAATTGGAAGAGTTCTGAACAATAAAGGAGAATGTTGGTTCAAGAATCTAACTTCCCAAAGAAAAAAATGGGCATAGTCTATGACATGCCATGTAATTCTTAAAAATGAAACTATTTTTTTCTCTATAGCATGTTGCTTTTGCAATCAGAGATGTGCATAATTGCAATTGTGGGATATGCAATTCATTTGTTAAATATTTCTCAGAATTTATGGTGTCTTCCTACTCTCCTATTTTTCTTAAACGAATATCAATAATAGACCTAGTGCATTAATCATGCATTCACTATTTTAGTGCCAACCTGCCCACTGGCAAACCTTGTGTAATTTGCATCCATCGATTAAATGTTTTCCAAAATATATAGTGTCCTATTCTCCTAAATTACTTAAACAAAAATCAATACTATGCCTACTGCAAGACAATCAAATTTGATTGGGAAAGTAAGTATTACAATTGCAAATGATAAAATTAAGAATTCAATGCACATTGTGTCAACTTTACTGTCATCATGCACTTATGTATTAACTTCAATTTACTCTAGTTCCTATGTTAGCTTTAGTGTTTAGGAAACATGTGTGTACATTATTTTCAAAGTTAACTTAACATCCTGAAGTAATTGGTAGTTGTGCACCTACTTTTGCATGTGTATAATTATGAGTATTTGATACAGTTCACTTCTTCGAGTCCTTTATAAAAAATGTAATCATATCCATTTGAATTTGTTTGAACTGATCCTCAAAGTTATTATACATTGAATCTTTGATTCTCTACAAACTAAAAAAGCAATGTAAACTATAAAACTATGCAAAAGCATTGGAAAGCTACTGTTGGGCTATTTCACAACAATTTATTGTTGTTTTGGACAAAATGTTCACTGCATCATCTATGTTTTGTTACTAGAAAATCCCTAATTTTAAAATACTATTTTTTTAGAGAATCTTCTCTCATTCTCTTTTGGCAATATGACATCCAATTTTCCCATTTTCTAATTATTAACTAGATTGATGAACTTTTCACGTTTGTACTAAACCAATGTTTAAAAATTGAAAAATGCCATGAATGTCAATATGACAATGGACAACACATACATGATAGCTTGCAGAATTTCAAGGCATGTTCTATGGTTTGCTGCCAATAAGCATTTCATGTCCCTATATTTTTTCCAATAGGAAAGTTACTGTTGTAGTCAGACCAGGTTGCTATTGCAATTGTTTGATGTGTTAGTTTAAGACGTTAAGTTAACTTTACAGAAAATATATGTATATCTTAATTGAATGTGCAAATTTCCTAAATATTAGACCTAGCTTAGAAATTCTATGAAGGTAGGCCATTATTGCAATATTTTCATTTGCAATTGAACGATAGTAAACAGAGAGAAATTATGATAGGAATAACTAAATACTACATAAATTATAGAATTTCACTGGCGTTAATATCAAATGCACATCCAACAATTTGCTAAAATTTGGAATAAAATAGACCAATGTGATAATTTTTTGTAAACATTCAAACATTAAATTCAAAATTTTCAAGCTTTGGTGATAAGCTATTGGCCACTCAAGTAAATAAATACATAGTTAATAAATTTAATTTCTTTATAGTAGACAAGACTTCGCTCAGAGCATTCAGTTTTTCATGTGCCAATTATCATTTGTTCATTGTCTGTCAATTACAAATGAAAGCATTGCAATACTGACCAAATCCTTGGCTTTGACTATTCCTTGTTAATATGCTAGATAGCATATGTCATCTACTATGGCCATTTGTGCGATTAGGCCTTTTGGAAATAAGTGTAAGGAAAGCTTAGGTGCGGAACAAACTCTCCTAACACCAAAACCTCAGAGAAGAATGCAGATAGGACTTTAAAATTTTGCAATTACAATTCATTAAGATACACAAGAAAAGAATAACAGAAAAGAGAAATAAAGACATACACAATTGGACACCAGATTTACGTGGGAAAACCCTTACGGGAGAAAAACCCACCACACCAAGAAAAGTCTTTGTATTACAGTAAAGAAAATTACATACAAAGATCAACTTCACTTTCTGATGTCAATTATTACAGCAGCCTCATTCACAGATCAACCTTATATAGAAATGCTCTCTGAAACATCCAATGAATTCACTCAGATCAATCCATGTTCAATCGATCAACACTTCGTTATCACACACTGATCATCATCATCCACCATTGTAGAGTGTAATCCATTTTCTTACAATCTGTTCGTTTTCCACACAAGAATAGCCGCAACTGCTCAACTTCTAATGGTTCTCATTCTACTTTTCTAATTGGTTCAAAACAGACCATGTCAGATAGTCATTCGGTCAAACGTTCAAACAGAGTCACATGTCGATTAGACACCAGACTGTGTCTCCCTGATGCCAAAATGCCCAACTGTCCTTATTGGCAAGAGTCACCACCATCGACAAGAGTCATATCAAGTTCAAACTTGTTGCCCAGACTCACTTTATTGGCAAGAATCATATCGAATACAAACCCATCGGCCAGACACACTCTATCGCTAAGACATCACATTGATATCCATCTCATGCAGATCTATCGGCAAGAGTTTCGCTATCGCTGAGAGTTCACAGCGAACAAAAATCTATCGATGAGATATCCTCTATCGGCAAGAATTCACACCGATCACAAAATAGTCAAAGAGACCAACGCTATCAGAAAGAATTCTCACCAAAAGCACCTACCTATTGGCGAGACCAACAGTGTCGGAAAGAGCTCATACCAAATGCACCTATTTGTCGGTGAGACCAACAGTATCGGCGAGAGATCATACCGAAAAAAAACCTATCGGTGAGACCACAGTCATTGGCAGGAAATCATACCGAAAGAAAACTTGTCGGCGACACCACAGTCATCAAAAATAAATCATACCGAACATAGACTGTCGGCGAGAGAAACGCTATCGCCAAGAGTTCATACCGAGTGCACTAGCCTGTCGACGAGAGAGACATCCATTGGCAAGAGTTCTCACCAAAGGTATACCTGTCGATGAGAGGAGAACCATCGACAAGACTGGCGCTTTCGGAAAGAGTCTGAGAGTTTCCCCGATGTCCAATATGAATAAAGCTATCAGCGAGACTAACATAGTTAGAATGTGTCGGACAGTCACCCTGATATTCAACTGTCACCAAGAGTCTCCTTGATGACCATTGGGAACCAACCCATCAACAAGACAAAACCAAAGTCTCAACGACTTTTATTTTTTGAACACAGCTGCTGGTCGGTAAGACATTCTGAGGGTCTCGCCGATTTTACTCTTTCATGAGTTTCATGTCAGTAAGCTTGAGGCACATTTTCCAACAATCTCCCACTTGACGAAGATCTTACTGACACCTCCAGAGCACAAAAAAACTACTAAAATTCATGGGCACTAAGGCCCATCGAATTGGCAAACCACCTAAACTTGTCTGTGCTCACTGGTTTCATCAATGCATCTAGAACATTTTCTAGAGTATCCACTTTTTCTAAAGAGACCTTTCCATCCTCCACCCTATCTCGTACAAAATGATACTGCACATTAATATGTTTCATCCTGGCATGGAAAGTAGTATTTTTTCGCCAAAAAAATAGCACTCTGACTATCACAGTAAATTGTAATTTTCCCTACATCAAACCCAATGTTAGAACACAAACGTTTTAACTAAATTGCTTCTTTACAGGCATGTGTTGCTGCCATGTATTCTGCCTCTATAGTGGACAAAGCGACTATAGCCTGCCGCTTACTCATCCAACTAACTGCACCACCATTCATCATGAAAATATATCCACTGGTGGATCTTCTGTTGTCAATGTCCCCTGCCCAATCAGAATCCACATAGCCTCAAATGTTGAGATTCCTCTATGATTCAACCAAATTTCCATGGTAACACAAAGCATATTCAAAAGTTCCCTTCAGATATCTAAACACTCTTTTCACAACATCCCAATGTGTCCTTCTAGGATTTGCCATAAAATGACTAAGTGCTCCCACTGCTTGGGTAGTGTTTGGCTTTGTACAGACCATTGCATACATTAAACTGCCAACTACACTAGCATAAGGCACTCTGGTCATGTCCTCTATCTCAGTAGGATATTTTGGATAGTCTTCAACAGATAGCTTCATTCCCTGCAAAACTGGAACAACTAGCTGCTTGCAATCAATCATACAAAATCTCTCCAGAATAGTATTAATATACTTACTCTAACTAAGCCAAAGTTTTCTACTCTTCCTATCCCTGGTTATTTCCATTCCCAGAATATACCTGGCTACACCAAGATCTTTCATTTCAAACTTTGCAGACAACTGAGATTTTAGATCAGAAATAATTAACTTACTATTCCTATGAACAACATATCATCAACATAGAGAGCAATAATAAGAACACGATCATTTTCAACTTTGTAGTACACACAATGATCAAATTTGATCTTACAAATCCCAATGACAAAACAAAAGTGTCAAACTTTTGGTACCACATTCTGGGAGATTGCTTTAATCCATATAGATATTTTTTCAACTTGCAAACCAGATTTTCTTTACCTTTTTCCACAAAGTGCTCAGGCTGGGACATATAAATTTCTTCTTCAAGGTCACCATTAAGAAATGTTGTCTTCACATCCATCTATTCAATCTCTAAGTCATACGCTGTTGCAAGTGACAAAAGAAATCTGATAGACGTCAGCTTAGCTACAGCAGAAAAAATTTCTCCATAATCAATTCCCTCTACCTGGGAATACCCCTTCACAACCAACCTCGCCTTATAATTTTCCACACTGCCATCCAGACCTATTTTCCTTTTAAATATTCATTTGCAGCCAACAACTTTTCTACCTTTAGGAAAGGGCACCAAACTCCAAGTGCCATTCTTTTCTAATGATGCCATTTCTTCATTCATGGCTTCCAACCAAGAGTTTGAATCAGACATTCTAAATGCCTCTTTCACAATCCTAGGCTCATCAGTGCTAGAAATTAAAGCATAGGCACAAGTAGAATCTAACAAAGAAACCCCATAGATATCAGGTTGCTTTATTTCATGTGTTGACCTCCTCATAGGCTGAGGCTGAGGTTGATCTTCTTCTTCAGAACTCTCAAAACTACTTGAGCTCTCCTCAGTTTCAGGTACATTTTGAATTTTCAATTCCTCTTTATCTAGTGTTGGAGGAATTTCAACTACATCCTTTTTATCTTCTGATTTTGTTTCTAACTATAGATCCAAAGTAGAAGGCTTCAACTCACGAAAAATAACACTTCTGTTGTACAAAACCTTCTCCATATCAGGATTCCAAAGCTTTTATCCTTTTATGCCAGCACTATAACCAATCAAAATACATATAGCAGCCTTGTTTTCCAATTTAGACCTTTTTTCATTCGGCACATATGCATATGCCTCATAGCCAGAGACACAAATGTGTCTCAGAGAGGGCTTCTTTCCAGACCATGCTTCCAAAGGTGTTTTCTCAACAAAGCAAAATTCAGAGAACGGTTTATTAAATAACATGTTGTTGCAACTGCCTCAGCCCAGAACTTCTCCTCCAAGCCAGTACTGCTTAGCATACTTCATGCTCTTTCCATCACTGTCCTATTGAACCTTTCAACAACTCCATTTTGTTGCGGAGTGTAGGGTGTAGTTTTATGTCTTTTAATTCCATGATCTTTACAATGCCTTTCAAACTCATCAGAACAAACTCACCGCCATTGTCAGTCCTTAAACATTTTATTTTTCTTCTAGTCTAATTTTCCACAAGGTTTTTAAATTCCTTAAAACGACTGAACACTTCTTATTTACTTTTCAAAAAATTAACAAATGCCCTTCTTGAATAATCATCAATGAACGATACATAATATCTTGATTTAGACAAAGAAGGAACATTTACTGGACCAAAAACATCAGAATGTATGTAATCAAGTAAACCAGAAGATTTATGAGGACTGGAGTAAAATGAAACACGGTGTTGTTTACCATATATACAATGTTCACAAAACTCAAATTCGAGGTTACAATCGTCAAGCCCTTCAACTAGCTTTTTAAACCTTTTTCTCCAATGTGGCCAAGCCTATGATGCCAAAGAATAGTCTTTTCTGCTGGAAGTTTAAATTCCATAGAGTTTTCACTATTAGGAACATTTTTCTCCTTCTCTCCATGAGTAGCCTTCTGTGACTTTACAGAGACACTATTGCATTGCACAACATGTGCATCCAGCTTATACAAGGTACCAATATGAGCACCCCTAGCTAGCACCATTGAGCCTCTAGTCATCTTGCAGCGATTTCCAGAGAACGTGACTTGCACTCCAACATCGTTCAGCTTACTAACAGAAAGTAAATTTTGAGCCAAACCTGGTATATGCATTACATCATTGATTCCCTTCACTCTTCCATCAGGGAACTGTATTCTGACTCTTCCACAGCCAACTATTTCAGAGATGAATTGCTTGCCAAATACACCCTTCCACCATCGTATTTTCCATACTTAGTGAACCAATCTCTATGATATGTCATGTGGAAAGATGCTCCAGAATCAATCAGCCAGACATCATCTGATGCCTGTGTAGCCAAGGCTACAATGAAAGTGTCTGCATCACTCTGAGAAGAATCATTGTCAGAAGAATACTTCTTCTTATTTTTCTCCTCTTTGCAATCCTTTTGGACATGACCAGGTTGCCCACAATTCCAGTACTTCACCTTGGACTTCTTACTAGGAGACTTTGATCTCTCCTCTAATTTGGATTTGGACTTCTTGTCCTTCTTCTTGTCTTTTTCTTCCGATCTTCCTCTAACAGCAAGAGCCTCCTTCGCCATCTCAGAAGATTTTCTTCTCATCTCTTCTGATAACAAAGAAGCAACAATATCTTCCATTTTAAAGAGGAAGTAGTACTCCCAATAGCCATCACCAAGTGATCCCAAGAATCTGGCAAAGAACATAACAATAGCATACAACGATCTTCTTCATCAATCATCACACCCATACATGCTAACTGAGCAATCAACATGTTGAAAGCATTCAAATGATCAGCAACAGACGCTCCTTCCTGCATTTTCAAAGAGTATAGCTTCTTCCTCAAGAAATACTTATTCACCAAGGACTTGCCCTGATAAATAGCTCCCAGTCTTTTCCACAAAGAGGATGCTGTCTTTTCTTCATGAACATTTAGAAGAACAGAGTCTGCTAAACAGAGCCTTATCAACCCCTTTGATTTTTGATCTGCAAGGCCCCAATCCTCTTGCTTCATGCCTGTAGGCTTCGTTCTAGACACAACAAGCCAAAGATCACGATCAACCAACAGATCTTCCATTTTGATTTTCCACAACTCAAAATTACTGCCATTGAATTTCTCAATTTCAATCTTTCCTGACATGCTTGCCATCTTAATTTGTAATTCAAATTACTAGACTTCTACAAGACTCCCACTGAACAAAATTGACACAAAAAACCCAACGTACCCACAAGGATAACACAATTGTCCAGGCTATGATACCACTTGTAAGGAAAGCTTAGGTGCGGAACAAACTCTCCTAACACCAAAACCTCAGGGAAGAATGCAGATAGGACTTTAAAATTTTGCAATTACAATTCATTAAGATACACAAGAAAAGAATAACAGAAAAGATAAATAAAGACATACACAATTGGACACCAGATTTACGTGGGAAAACCCTTACGGGAGAAAAACCCACCACACCAAGAAAAGTCTCTTTGTATTACAGTAAAGAAAATTACATACAGAGATCAACTTCACTTCCTAATGTCAATTATTACAGCAACCTCATTCACTAATCAACCTTATACAGAAATTCTCTCTAAAACATCCAATGAATTCACTCAGATCAATTCGTGTTCAATCGAGAAACACTTCGTTATCACACACTGATTATCGTCATCCACCATTGCAGAGTGTAATCCATTTTCTTACGGTCTATTCATTTTTCACACAAGAATAGTCATAATTGTTCAACTACCAATGGTTCTCATTCTTCTTTTCTGATTGGTTCAAAACAGACCACGTCAGATAGTCATTCGGTCAAACGTTCAAACATAATCGCATGTCGGTGAGACACCAGACCGTGTCTCCCCAATGCCAAAATTCCTAACTGTCCTTATCGGCAAGAGTCACCACCATCGACAAGATTCATATCGAGTTCAAACCTGTTGCCCAAAGTCACTCTATCGACAAGAATCATATCGAATACAAACCCATCAGCCAGACACACTCTATCGCTAAGACATCACATCGATATCCATCTCGTGCAGATCTATTTGCAAGACTTTCGCTATCGTTGAGAGTTCACAAAGAATAGAAATCCATCGGCGAGATATCCTCTATTGGCAAGAGTTCACACCGATCACAAAACAGTCGGAGAGACCAACACTATCGGCAAGAGTTCTCACCGAAAGCACCTGCCTGTCAGCAAGACCAACAATGTTGGCAAGAGCTCATACCGAATGCACCTGTCTATCGGCGAGACCAACGGTATCGGCGAGAGATCATACCAAAAACAAACTTGTCAGTGACATGACAGTCATCGGCAGGAAATCATACCGAAAGTAAACCTGTCAGTGAGACCACAGTCATTGGCAGGAAATCATATTGAACACAGACTGTCGGCGAGAGAAACACTATCGCCAAGAGTTCATACTGAATGCACCAGCCTGTCGGTGAGAGAGACATCCATTGGCAAGAGTTATCACCGAAGGTATACCTGCCGGTGAGAGGAGAACCATCAGTGAGACTGGCACTTTCGGAAAGAGTCTTAGAGTCTCCCTGATGTCCAATATGAATAAAGCTATTGACGGGACTAACATAGTTGGAATGTGTCTGACAGTCACCCCGATATTCAATTGTCACCAAGAGTCTCCTCGATGACCACTAGGAACCAAACCGTCGGCAAGACAGAACCAAAGTCTCAACAACTTTGATTTTTTGAACACAGCTGTTGGTCAGTAAGACATTCTGAGGATCTCACCAATTTTACTCTTTCAGGAGTTTCATGTCAGTAAGCTTGAGGCACATTTTCTAGCAATAAGCAATACTTGTAGTTGCAATGGCATAGAGGCACTTGTATCAAGACAAGGGAAAGAAGCATCTACTACTCTTAAAAGGTCCCATTAGAAAACTACACGAACAATTTTCCCTGGTTCTTAGAAAGAGGGTAGAAAAACTAACGAAAAGGCTTCACTGGTTAATAAGAACTTTATTTGAAGGGCTTATAGCCTATTTAATAATAGACTTCCAAGTTTACTCAGCTATAACAATTGATTTCGAAAATGTCTTCCCCAAGATTTGCAAATTATATTTTAATGCATGAACCGATGGAAAAATTTGTATCAAGCCAACATTATTACATGATGGAGCATACACAAGCCTTTATGTTTACACTTATTTAGCATTGTAACCTTGGTTTGATAGAGTATTGCTTAATCAGCTATTGTGATTGGTTTCATCCACTTGCATGAGCATATCATGTTTATCAAGGATCTTTTTGGTTGTTCATGTGGTTTAAGATGTTGAGTTAACTTTGTAGATAATATATGCACACGTTTATTCAATGGACAAATGCCCTAAAAACTAAACCTAACTTAGAAATCCTACGAAGGTAGGTTACTATTGCAATCTTCCTATTTGTAATTGAAACATAGTAAACAAAGCAAAATTATCACAAAAATAACTAAATGCTACATAGATTCTAGTAATCGATTGATGCCCATATCAAATGCACATCGAATGATTTGCTCAAATTTGCAACAAAGTAGACCAATGCGATATGTTTTTGCAAACATTTAGGCATTAAATACAAATTTTATGAGCTTTTCTAATAGAGAAGTATCCATTCAAGAAAATTCTGCCAACTTTAGTGGCAGAGTGGTAGGTACTGAAGCAGTCAATGCATGTTTAATGGATTCAATGGTCTAACTCTTGGATTAGAAACAATATTCTATTAAATGCAAATTGTGCAAGATAAACTTTTACAAACATTCATACATTAAATACAAATTATGTGAGCTTTGCCAATAGGCTGGTGGCTACACAAGCAATGAATACATAGGTAATGCATTGAATTCCTCCATAGTTAGCAAGATCTTGCTCAAAGATTTATGTTTTTCCTATCTTAATTCTCATTTTTCGCAATTCTTCTATTGGTTGGAGTAGGCCTATTATTCATTTATGTTAAAGTAAATTAGGAAAATAAAAGGACACTATATATTTTGTAAATATTTAATTGTTGAATGCAAATTATGTCATCTTTGGCATTAGGGTGGTAGATACTCAAGCAGTCAATGCATGTTTAATGCATTAAATGGTATGATAGGTGGATTAGAAACAATGGTGTATTAAATGAAAATAACATAGGAAATGCATTAAACATTTTTAGCATAGAAATGACATCAACAAGCATGTAAAAAAACATGATATGCTGGTATTAGTGATAGGAACCTGTTGACGTGTCTTTGTAGTTGGTTCTCAACTGTGCTGATGTTGCTCAGTGGTCAATGTAACAGTAATGTTTAAGGGGGCTGCTGGTGTTGAGCTTCTGGATTGTTCTGAGATCAAACATAAACTTCAAACCTACTCTAACCAGGATTTTTAAAGAAACATAAAAAAGATAGATCAGAGCTTTGGAACAGAAAAGAATGTTAATTCATCCAACTTAACCAGACTGGTTACCTTTCAAGGAATTCCTAACTAAAATTGCAAAAAAAAATTAACTTGTGATTAACACACAGTTTCATTCATTCACAGTGTTGATTTCAACAGCAGATTGCAAGTTACCATTTAAACAAAACATAAAATAAGACTTCAATCCTTGAAATTTTCTCAAATCAAATGATTAAACCAAGATAAACAACATTCTGAAACACAATCTGAAGTAGATTTTAATCCGGTTGCTTCTACTGTTAGTGAAACAGATAAGCAACATTTACAAATCTGGCACAATCACCAGTGTACAAAAAATCCATGACTCCAAATTGTTTCCATCTATACTAATAAAACTTGAAAAATACATTACAGGCTTCTGCTGAATCTAACTCCTAACTAAGAAGGAAAAAGAAGCTCCTATTACAAAGAATCAGGATGCAGTTATGTCTCCTCTATCTTTTCTAAGACTCCTACTTCCTCCTCTAACTTTTTTTAGAACTCTCTAACTTTCTAACCCTTTCTAACCCTTCTAACCCTACAACCTCCCCCCTTTACAAAGAGGCCTGAATGCCCTATATACAGAGTGTACCAAAAAGAATGTCGGCCCCTATTTTTAGGGTTTACAAAATATCTCACTTGGTTCTAGGAGGGTCGGCCCTCAGATCTTTTGAATATAGTTAATGCTACATTGAATTGCATCCTCACTGTCCATGTTGGTGAAGGCTTGCCCCGGGGTGATCTCAGATCCTTTGCAGCTACAGCATTAACTTCATGCCTCCATGTCCATCTTCGAACTCCTTCACAGAGCTGCCTTGAATGCTCTAAAGCATTGTCATTAATACCGATCTTCCTTTCTCCAACAGACCTCACAGTTGTCCCTGTGACTCATAGTTCCTTCCTCTTTTATGCCTTTCTCCCCGCTCTAGATCTTTCTACACGTTAACTATCTCTAGAAGTAGCATCAGGCCTCTCTTTAGATCTGAACACCATCGTTCCTGAGTTGATCCATCGCCTTGATCTCAAAATGAGTCCATGTCATTTGCATTCTGTCAAACTTCTTCATAGGGGTAGTCAGTCAAAGGGCCAATGGGCCACCCCTTTAACTTCTTCTAATTGGTGGGACATAGGCCACGTAAGACTCTCGGGCGGTCAAAGGTCATTCGAATGGATCGCATGTCAGTGAGACACTAATCGTGTCTCCCCGATGCGATTATACCTCATAGCAGCCATTGACATAGCATAAGACGGTTGGAAAGACCTTTCAGCGAGCTGCAAAAGTCATATCGATACCACAAAACCTATCAACAAGACAACATTCCCTCGGCAAGACATCTCGGTGAGCCTTTTCTTCTTTGGCAAGCACACCCATGTCGGGGAGACTTTTTCATGTCGGGAAGACCTCACCCTGAACTCACGCCCTGTCGCTGAGACATCTCTGGGTTGGTGAGACCTTTCATCGAGCACATTCCATTACACCGAAGGGAGAAAACATGTCGGTGAGACCATCGCCAGTCGGTATGACCTTATGTCGAACCCTAAATCTTTCGGCGAACTCATCTCGCCTCGGTGAGATTTCATTCTATCGGCAAGACCTTATGTGGTCAGGGAGACCTTTCACCAATGGAAAACCTCTTTCGCTGAGACCAGCAACCATTGGTGAGACCTTTCACCGAATACACTTTCTTTCACTGAGATATCTCACAGTCGCCCAGACATCACACCAAAGGGAGAACCTTTCAGTGAGACCTCACTGTATCGGCAGGACCTTTTGCCAAATTCATTCATTCTCCTTGGGATCATTATATTTCGGTGAGACTTCATCAGGCGGAAAGAGTTATGGGTATATCCTCCATGTTAGTGAGACAATCCCATATCGACAGGACATCCCCGCGAGCCCATTATGTTGCACTGAAGGCACACCCTTCGGCGAGACATATGCTAATTGGCTAGACCTCCTACTGAAGGAAAAATCATTCGCCGAACTCAAAACTTTCAGTGGGACCTCCTTTTGTCAGTAGGACATTATGCCGAAGGCCTACCCCCTTTAGCGAGGGCTCATTTTACTTCGGGGAGATCTTTCATAGTCGGCAGGACTTCATGCCGAAAGAAAACCACTCTCCCCGAACTCGAGCTTCTTTTGGCGAGACCCTGCTTGGTTGGTGAGACCTTATGGAAAAACCACAACCCTATACCGAAGGGACCACCTTTTGGTGAGACTCTTCAATTCGGCAAGACTTTGTGCCGAAAGTAAATCTTTCCCAGCGAGATCCCCTAATGACATCCTTCTTCGGTGTGACCTCCCATGTCGACGAGACCTTTTGCCGAAGTCATTCCATGTCGGCGAGACCTTTCCATTTGCCGAGACCCTATGCCGAATGTAAAACCTTCTCCGAGAGCCCCTGTGAAAAAATTTCGGCAAGAGATTCATCTGTCAGTGAGACCTCTCAACGATGCAAACCTCCTTTCGTTGAGACTTCTTCCTGAGCGGACAGACATATAAAACCCTATGGCGACCGAGATGTCATGGAGACCGGTGGATTCAAAATGAATAATACACCCCGCCAGTTGGCAAGACACAGGGTCTGAAAGGTCTCAACGACTTTCTTCTTGAGGAGTTTCAAGCTGAATGTGGTTGAGGCCTGCCTTCAGTTGACTTCCCTGAGAGATATCCTCAGATGAGCGATTCAATCCTGCAAAAAAATGCCTCCATTAGTCCTCAAAGCATATAAAATACACTATTTTTTATGATTATTTCATTCAATTCTTAGCAAGAAGAAAACCAACTCTGGCGGAGGCGGAACCAAATCCGAACCAGAAATGACACCCTCCTTCAAAACTGGTAGGGGCGGAACCAAGAAGAAATCAGAACCGGGACCGGAGTCGGAATGGGAACAAGATACAAACCAAACGCTACCCTCTCATACTATTGTCCCAGCTCCACTCCCATAAAATGGCAACGATGCAAACAGAAAACTCAACACCTGACCAAGTGGTCCGAACCGGAGGAAAATGAAGAAACGAACCAGGCGGAGCCGAGACCGGAACCAAACCCGAACCATAAAATTTTTCAAGTTTCAGGTTCAGATTTTGTTCCAAATCCGCCTCCGACAACACCCGAAAAAGAAAGAAAAAGGACAAGAAAGAGAAGAAGAAAGGAGAGAAAATACCCCACGACAAAACAAAAGGAACAAAAGCAAAAGAACAAGACACGCGGAACCGAGATCAGAATGGAACCCGAACCTGAAACTTTTGAAAGTTTTAGGATTCGGTTCCAATTCCCATTCCGGGTCCACTAGAACAAAAGAAACTAAAATGCCTAGGGAAAAAAACCAAAGGCCAAGGGAAAAGAAAAGAACAAAGGGGGACCCATTTTGTTCCACAACAAACTGGGGTGGTTATGCAAGGCATAAAAAATTGCGACTTGGCTTGGAAAATGGTTTAACCATTTTCAAGAAACTGAAGAATTTAGCTACCCAGAACTCTTGGTTTATGAACATCACAATTCCAGTTGTGTCAGTTCTAACAACCAAGCTTGAGCTAGAATCTCAAATGTAAACCAACACTGGCTACCCCTGAATCTATGTGTGTGCTTGATGGTGCATCACTCTTTTATAAAGTTTCTTCATCTTTCGAACAACAATGTGAAGGATTTTAGCTACATGAGTTGATTCCCTTTAGCTGTCGTGCAATGAGGTCCTAGGCATTGCTCCCCTGCCAGTCAGGAATCCATAGCCCTGACAGAGATACCTCTAGTTTTCTCACAGCATTGCTTTACTGCCAACCAGGCGTCTATAGCCCCGGTAGAGATACTGGAATCACCCATTCATATTGAGTCCTCTTTTCTTTTAGATCATTCTTTTCCTTTTTTCTTTTTTGCTCTTTTTCTCTTGGAGTTTCAGATATTTTATTCAATTTTTTCCTCAATATGTTAGCTGTCAGACATATTTTTTGGGTTGAAAACTACCATGGACCTCATAACAACACTTGGGAGATCATATTTTTCCCTCAAATATTACAACACTATCATCCTGAGACAAATATGTCATTACAAAGGAGATGATCTTGATAATTTGTGACAGATTCAGAGGAGCTAATGAAGGTCATTTACTTTGCACCTTGTTTTCGAGACTTTCCACAACTCTTATTGACAATGGGCATAAAAAAAAGAGTTTAGGACAAGATCACCCAATCAGCAAACCTGAAAATATCTAAACCACTTCTCTCCCAATAACCAAAGTATGCTTCAGATAACAGCCCACCATTTTAAGATGGAAAGAACAGAGAAACCCCAAAGAACAAAACAAGACAAAAACAAAAGAACAAAGGAAACGAAAGGACAGAAAGAAAGAACAAATAAACAATAGCAGAATATTTACAAACAGAAAAAAAAAAAGGACATGGGAAAAGAAAACAACAGAACAAAAAGAAAACCAAACCAAAAACCAACACTAGACAATCCTAATCCTAAACTAGCTCCAAAGCTAAGCTTTACAAACAAAAAACTATAAAAATTTGTACATTGATTTGACTAATTTTTCATTATGTGCAGCAATCTTAACTTACTAGGCATAGTTCTAAACCTAGCAAATTTATCTTTATACTCAGAAATACGAAGTTTATAGGCAATAAGTTCATTCTAAGGGCATAAAGCTTGAAATATTATCAATTGTGGGTTCTCAGTTTTCTCATGATTTACCCACAAACAGGTTTTACTATCCCCAACGCCATAATCAAACTGAAAATTATTAAAACACAGAGGATAATGAAAGGACACCACCTGATTCTGGAGATTTCCAGTTACTGATGCAAACTTGTGTTGTATGAACTCCCTCTTCGGGGTCTCAGCTCATGGAACATCACCAAAGCAAGGTCTGTCTCGTAGCTGGGATATTTACTAACCAGCATCTTTGTATTCACCTCGGGTATAGAGTCAAAAAATTTATGGATTTCTTGAGATGAAGTCTTACTTTCAACACTCTCTTGAAACATTCCACCCTCAAAGGTTTGAGAATCTGCGTCTAGCTTATCACCATTGATGTCAGGGATACTGATACATGGTGAACAAGGATTTTCTTTGAACTCATTTGAATGTACGGAGTCAAAGCCAGGGAAACACTTTCTCAGTTCATAGTCTTGCACATCATCAACAAAAACATTCCTTTCAGAATCAAATTTGTCAGTATTAAGATCAAATTCATTAATGGGTGCTAAGCAAGGACCTTCTTCAACCAACACATTTGAGTAAACATAATCAAAATCAAGAAAATACTCCCTAGTCTCATTTTCTTCATCATATTGAAGAGATTCAACTTCTGAGATAACCTCTTGGTCCTTTTCTTGGCATTCCTCTACTTCATCCAAATGTACCCCGTGATGAATTTCTTTAGGGAACACTTGACTGATCTACACGTCTACTTAAACTTCTTCCCTTAAGATTTCATTTTGGCGTTTAAGTCCTTGTCTTTGACCATAAGATTCATTGGCAATCTCATCTTGAAGTGTGTTACATGTTTCAATCCGTTCACTACTTAAATCAGTAGAGTCATCTTCTTGTGTTAACCCATCAAGGTGTCTTTCTTCCCCATTCACCATCATGAAATAATCTATGAATGCATCGGTGAATCCATTCTCCACTTCTATCAAGCCCTCACTAGGTAGAGGAGTTTCACCAGTTGTTGAATCCATCTCAATGCAAGGATCAAGGCCATCAAAAGATAGGGAAGAATTAAACCTCCTCACATAGTTACTCTCATCATGTTGGATGGACTAATTATCATTTTCATGTGTGCTAGTTGTTTCATCCTCCTCATTGAGGGGATATGTACTCCAAGGATCCTCCATAAGTATTCCTTCACTAGTGATTATTTGCTTGAAATACAACTCCATCCTTCCTAGAAAGACATGGCAATCCATCTGAGAGTGTTGATTAGTTCGATGTATCCTACATCCACTTGGCCCAACAAGTTCTGATAGTTTCAGATCTCCTAGCTCTCCTAATTTCTCCCTTATTCGATTTTGCATACGAGGGATATCAATCCAACATGAGCCATGTTCCTTTATCCATTCCCCATCACCCCGATTCTCATCTTGATCAGAAGAGTTGTTCAAATCGTTGGAAGGTATTGTTGATTTCTCATGACAACAATCTCGTATTAATACCTCATCTCCTTCAAAGCTATCCTTAGTACTAACATTCTCAACAAAGCCAGATTCTATCTTGAGATTTCCATTATGCTCTAAATTTACATCTGTTTCATGCTTTTTACCAAACAAGTCATCAAAATTATATTATGGCTCATCAAATGTTTTATCTACAACTTCATTGTGATGTAATGGACTATGCTTTGGAATATGACCGAAAAGAGATGGTATGGTCACAACTTCATTGACAAGTGGGGTACTTAACTCTATGATTGGATTTTGTAGAGATAAGTCCTCCCAGTGGTCTCGTGTATGATTGACTTGATGTGGGGTGTTCGAAAATGTGGTGCTTCGAACCTTAGGAAGGTCGTAGCTGCTTGGTGAGATTGATTGCACCTGGGCAGGGATGGTGGGTGAAGTGGCATAAGGATGCAGATGATGGCAGTTTGCAAGCACACGAGGATTATAACCCTGAGTTTGGTTATCTGAATTCCTAGTGTCACCTCCAAATTGTGCCAATAAGAGAGCTTTGTTCAATGCATCATGCAAGGATGTAGCCTCACCACAACGTCTGACTTTGGTTGCAAATGAAAGGTTTAAACCCTAATAATAATTTTCTATCAGTACATGATCATCAACAACCAAATCTAAAGATTGAACCCTTTGATACATAAACAAAAATCTATGGTTAAATTGATAAATGTGTTCTAATGGTATCCTTTTCGTAGCTGCAAATTCATGTAATGGGCGTAGAGCATGAGGATCAAACTGATCTAAGAATAATATTTCTAATTCTATCCATGAATAAATAGATTCTGGTGGCGGATTATCATACCATTGCATGGTTGTACCCTGAAACGTTTTGAAGAAGAATTGAAAGACGACATCCTCATGCTGAACCTGGAGAAAAGAAAATACACGCCTGCAAATTTCAACATGTTTAGAAGCATTTTGCTCACTATTAGGGAAAAATAAAGGAAGCCTACCATATAGGTGACCAGGGATTTCATGAACAAATCCTGGTACATACAAATGGCTACCCATCGGAGTTGGGTTTTCCAAGATCTAACCCACTCCAACTCACAAATATCCAAAATTGCTCAATGCGGCCCTCCTTCTAGCGCCAAATCTGTTGACGTGTCTAATGGCACAGCAACGTGTAAACAGAATATTGCTACTCTATTTCTCCTGAAAAAGAAAGATGATCACATGGATATCTTAGCTCCCAAGGTCTTTGTAGTTGGTTCTCAACTGTGCTAATTTTGCTCAGTGGTCAATGTAACAGTAATGTTCAAGAGGCCTGCTGGTGTTGAGCTTTTGGATTGTTTTGTGATCAAACATAAACTTCAAACCTACTCTAACCATGGTTTTTAAAGAAACATAAAAAAGATAGATTAGAGCTTTGGAACAGAAAAGAATGTTAATTAATCCAACTTAACCAGACTTGTTACCTTTCAAGGAATTCCTAACTAAAACTGCAGAAAAAAATTAACTTGTGATTAACACACAGTTTCATTCATTCACAGTGCTGATTTCAACAGCAGATTGCAAGTTACCATTTAAACAAAACATAAAATAAGACTTCAATCCTTGAAATTTTCTCAAATCAAATGATTAAACCAAGATAAACAACATTCTGAAACACAATCTGAAGTAGATATTAATCTAGTTGCTTCTACTGTTAGTGAAATATATAAGCAACATTTACAAATCTGGCACAATCACCAGTGTACAAAAAAACCATGACTCCAAATTATTTCCATCTATACTAATAAAACTTGAAAAATACATTATAGGCTTCTGCTGAATCTAACTCCTAACTAAGAAGGCAAAAGAAGCTCCTATTACAAAGAATCAGCATGCAGTTCTATCTCCTCTATCTTTTCTAAGACTCCTACTTCCTCCTCTAACTTTTTTTAGAACTCTCTAACTTTCTAACCCTTTCTAACCCTTCTAACCCTTAAACCTCCCTCCTTTACAAAGAGGCTTGAATGCCATATATACAGAGTGTACCAAAAAGAATGTCGGCCCCTTTTTTTAGGGTTTACAAAATATCTCACTTGGTTCTAGGAGGGTCGTCCCTCAGATCTTTTGAATATAGTTAATGCTACATTGAATTGCATCCTTGCTGTCCATGTTGGTGAAGGCTTGCTCCGAGCTGATCTCAAATCCTTTGCAGCTACAACATTAACTTCATGCCTCTGTGTCCATCTTCGAACTCCTTCGCAGAGCTGCCTTGAATGCTCTAAAGCATTGTCATTAATATCAATCTTCCTTTCTCCAACAGACCTCACAATTGTCCCTGTGACTTGTAGTTCCTTCCTCTTTTCTGCCTTTCTCCCCACTCCAGATCTTTCAACACATTGACTATCTCTGGAAGCAGCATCGGGCCTCTGTTTAGATCTGAACACCATCGTTCCCGAGTCGATCCATCGCCTTGATCTCAGAATGAGTCCATGTTGTTTGCATTCTATCAAACTTCTTCACAGGGGTAGTCAGTCAAAGGGCCAATGGGCCACCCCTTTAGCTTCTTCTGATTGGTGGGACATAGGCCACGTAAGATTCTCAGGCGGTCAAAGGTCATTCGAATGGAATCGCATGTCGGTGAGACACTAATCGTGTCTCCCCGATGCGATTATACCTCAAAGTAGCCATCGACATAGCATAAGATGGTCGGCAAGACCTTTCAGCGAGCTGCAAAAGTCATATCGATACCAAAAAACCTATCGGCAAGACGGCATTCCCTCGGCAAGACTTCTCAGCGAGCCTTTTCTTCTTTGGTGAGCACACCCATGTCAGGGAGACTTTTTCATGTCAGGAAGACCTCACCCTCGAACTCATGCCTTGTCACCGAGACATCTCTGGGTCGGCGAGACATTTCATCGAGCACATTCCATTACACCGAAGGGAGAAAACATGTCGGCGAGACCATCACCGGTCGGAATGACCTTATGTCGAACCCTAAATCTTTCGGCGAACTTATCTTGCCTTGGTGAGATTTCATTCTGTCAACAAGACCTTATGTGGTCGGGGAGACCTTTCGCTGAGGGCAAACCTCTTTCACCAAGACCAGCAACCAGTAGCGAGACCTTTCATCGAATACACTTTCTTTCGCCGAGATATCTCACAGTCGCCCAAACATCACACCGAAGGGAGAACCTTTCAGCGAGACCTCACTATATCGGCAGGACCTTTCGCTGAATTCATTCATTCTCCACGGGCTCATTATATTTCAGTGAGACTCCGTCGGGCGGCAAGAGTTATGGTGATATCCTCCCTGTCAGTGAGAAAATCCCATATCGACAGGACATCCCCACGAGCCCATTATGTTACACCGAAGGCACACCCTTCGGCGAGACATATGCTAATCGGCCAAACCTCCCGCCGAAGGCAAAGTCATTTGCCAAACTCAAAACTTTCAGTGGGACCTCCTTCTGTCGGTAGGACATTATGCCGAAGGCCTACCCCCTTTGGCAAGGGCTCATTTTACTTCAGGGAGATCTTTCATAGTCGGCAGGACTTCATGCCGAAAGCAAACCACTCTCCCCGAACTCGAGCTTCTTTCGGTGAGACCCCGCTTGGTCGGTGAGACCTCACGGTGAAACCACAACCCTATACCGAAGGGACCACCTTTCGGTGAGACTCTTCAGGTCAGAAAGACTTTGTGCCGAAAGTAAATCTTTCCCAGCGAGATCCCCTAATGACATCCTTCTTCGGTGTGACCTCCCATGTCGGTGATACATTTTGCCGATGTCATTCCATGTCGGCGAGACCTTTCCGTTCACCGAGACCCTATGCCGAATGTAAAACCTTCTCGAGAGCCCTTGTGAACAATTTTCGGCAAGAGGTTCATCTGTCAGTGAGACCTCTCATTGATGCAAACCTCCTTTCACCGAGACTTCTTCCTAAGCGGAGAGACATATAAAACCCTACGGCGACCGAGATGTCATGGCGATCAGTGGATCCCAAATGAATAATACACCCTGCCAGTCGGCAAGACACCTGAAAGGTCTCAATGACTTTCTTCTTGAGGAGTTTCATGCTGAATGTGGTTGAGGCTTGCCTTCAGTTGACTTCCCTGAGAGATATCCTCAGATGAGCGATTCAATCCTACAAAACAAATGCCTCCATTAGTCCTCAAAGCATATAAAATACACTATTGTTTATGATTATTTCATTCAATTCTTAGCAAGAAGAAAACCAACTCTGGCGGAGGCGGAACCAAATCCGAACTAGAAACGACACCCTCCTTCAAAACTGGTGGGGGTGGAACAAAGAAGAAATCAGAACCGGGACCGGAGTTGGAATGGGAACAAGATACAAACCAAACGCTAACCTCTCATACCACCGTCTCGTCTCCGCTCCCGCAAAATGGCAACGATGCAAACAAAAAACTCAACACCCGACCAAGCGGTCGGAACTGAAGGAAAACGAAGAAATGAACCAGGCGGAGCCAAGACCGGAACCAAACCCGAACCATAAACTTTTGCAAGTTTCAGGTTTGGATTTCATTTTGAATCTGCCTCGGACGGCACTTGAAATAGATAGAAAAAGGACAAGAAAGAGAAGAAGAAAGGGGAGAAAATACCCCACGACAAAACAAAAGGAACAAAAGCAAAAGAATAAGACACGCGGAACTGGGATCAGAACGGAACCCGAACCTGAAACTTTTGAAAGTTTCAGGATTCGGTTCCAATTCTGGTTCCGGGTCCACCAGAACAAAAGAAACTAAAACGCCTAAGGCAGAAAACCAAAGGCCAAGGGAAAAGAAAAGAACAAAGGGGGACCCATTTTGTTCCACAACAAACTGGGGTGGTTATGCAAGGCATAACAAATGGTGACTCGGCTGGGAAAATGGTTTAACCATTTTCAAGAAACTAAAGAATTCAGCTACCCAGAACTTTTGGTTTATGAACATCACAATTCTAGTTGCGCCAGTTCTAACAACCAAGGTTGAGCTAGAATCTCAAATGTAAACCAACACTAGCTACCCCTGAATCTATGTGTGTGCTTGATGGTGCATCACTCTTTTATAAAGTTTCTTCATCTTTCGAACAACAATGTGCAAGATTTTAGCTACATGAGTTGATTCCTTTTAGCTGTCGTGCAATGAGTTCCTGGGCATTGCTCTGCTGCCAGTCAGGCGTCCATAGCCCCAACGGAGATACCTCTAGTTTTCTCATAGCATTGCTCTACTGCCAGCTAGGCGTCTATAGCCCTGGTAGAGATACTGGAATCACCCATTCATATTGAGTTCTCTTTTCTTTTAGATCATTATTTTCCTTTTTTCTTTTTTTCTCTTTTTCTCTTGTGTTTCAAATATTTCATTCAATTTTTTCCTCAATATGTCAGATGTCAGACATCTTTTTTGGGTTGAAAACTACCATGGACCTCATAACAACACTTGGGAGATCGGATTTTTCACTCAAATCTTACAACACTATCATCCTGAAACAAATATGCCATTACAAAGGAGATGATCTTGATAATTTGTGACAAATTCAGAGGAGCTAATGAAGGTCATTTACTTTGCACCTTGTTTTTGAGACTTTCCACAACTCTTATTGACAATGGGCATAAAAACAAGATCACCCAATCAGTAAACTTGAAAATATCTAAACCACTTCTCTCCTAATAACCAAAGTATGCTTCAGATAACAGCCCACCATTTTAAGATGGAAAGAACAGAGAAACCCCAAAGAACAAAACAAGACAAAAACAAAAGAACAAAGGAAACGAAAGGACAGAAAGAAAGAACAAATAAACAACAGCAGAATATTTACAAACAGAAAAACAAAAGGACATGGGAAAAGAAAATAACAGAACAAAAAGAAAGCCAAACCAAAAACCAACACTAGACAATCCTAATCCTAAACTAGCTCCAAAGCTAATCTTTACAAACACAAAACTGTAAAACTTTGTACATTGATTTGACTGATTTTTCATTATGTGCAACAATCTTAACTTACTAGGCACAGTTCTAAACCTAGCAAATTTATCTTTATACTCAGAAATACGAAGTTTATAGGCAATAAGTTCGTTCTGAGGGCATAAAGCTTGAAATATTATCAGTTGTGGGTTCTCAGTTTTCTCATGATTTACCCACAAACAGGTTTTACTATCCCCAACGCCATAATCAAACTGAAAATTATTAAAACATAGAGGATAATGAAAGGACACCACCTGATTCAGAAGATTCTCAGTTACTGATGCAGACTTGTGTTGTATGAACTCCCTCTCTCGGGGTCTCAGCTCATGGAACATCACCGAAGCAAGGTTTGTCTCGCAGCTGGGATATTTACTAACCAGCATCTTTGTATTCACCTCGGGTATAGAGTCAAAAAATTTCTGGATTTCTTGAGATGAAGTCTTACTTTAAGGTATTTGATCGCTGAACATACTAATGAACATTGAAAGGAGGTGCGTAAAGCTAAAAAATACCGAAGCTTTTTCAACAAACAATAAATAGAGGAGAATAAGCATAGATAAAACCTAGCATTCATCTAGAATTTCATGAATTGACTATGCATTCACTACTTGTGTACTCTTCAGCCCTCCAACACTTCTCACAAAATTTTCATTTAATGCATTAAACATGCATTAATTGCTTGATGATAAAATTTACAAAAAAAATAGGCCATTGTGATGCATTCGATGCCTCCACAGTTGCAAGGAACTTGGTCAAACCATTTAGTTTTCCCTGTAGTAGTGAGCAATACTTTTAGTTATGAACTATTAGAAACACATTGATGAGCCACCCAGTAGTAGAGCACTCTACCTCCTGCTCTCACCGCGTTGAGGTGCTGCACAAAATAACAAACAGTGGGGAGGCAAACCAAGAGCTAAAAACATAGAAGCTTTTGAGCAAGAAATAAAAAACAAGAATAAGCACAAATAAAACCTAGCTCTTGCCTCGGATTTCATGAATTAACTATTAATTCACTACTTCTATACCCACCATCCCTCCAACATATCTTGCACAATTTGGTTTTTGAGCTTTGTTGATACACTGGTAGTCAGTCAAGCAATAAACACACATTTAATGTATTCAATTCCCCTACAGTCCATAAGACCTTGCTCAAACTATTCAACTTTCCCTATAACACTGAGCAATACTTGTAGCTATCAAGTATCATAAACAAACTGCACATTCCATGACATATAATACATTTTTCATAAACATGAACCATAGAAACAATGATAAAATTTGCAAAAAAATAGAACAACGTCATAAATTTCTGCAAACATTTAGACATTAAATAAAAAATTTGCAAGCTTTGTTGATACCTGCTACTGACCACTCAAGCAATAAACACATAGTTAATTCATTCAATGCCTCCACAGTTGACAAGACCTTGCTCAAAGCATATTTCATCTATTGTACCCACTTGCCTCATTCGCTCTTGTAACAACAAGCAATATTTCTAGTTATCAAGTATCATAAACACATAGACAAGCCACTCACCAACAGTGCACTTTTACAGAATAATGAACATGGAAAAGTGCAACCAAGAGCTAAAAACACACGATATTTTCAAAAAACAATAAAGAAATGAGAATAAGCACAAATAAAACCCAACACTCACCTGAGATTTCATGAATTAACTATGCATTCATTGCTTGTGTACCCACCATCCCTCCAACACATCTTGCACAATTTGGTTTGTGAGCTTTGTCGATAGACTGATGGCCACTCAAGCAATAAACACATAGTTAATGCTTTCAATGCACCCACAGTTGATAGGACCTTGCTTAAACCATTCAGTAGTAGATGGCATATGCTATGGAACCAAGTTACATGGAATAGTTGAAGCTAAGGAGTAGGTTACTATTGCAATGGTTTCATTTGTAATTCAGAGATAATAAACAACTTATCTTTTTTTCTATTGGCTCGAGCAGGTCTATTCTTCATTTTTGTTAAAGTAAATTAGCAAAATAGGAGAACATTATATATTTTACAAATATTTAATCACTGAATGCAAAATTTGTCAGCATTGGCAGCAGGGTGGTAGATACTAACGCAGTCAATACATGTTTAATGCATTAAACGGTATGATTGGCAGGTTAGAAATAATAGTCTACTAGACATAAGTTCTACAAGATTTGTAGGTGGGCTTTTGGGTAGGTAAGCTACGAATGCATGGAATTCCAGAAAAGCGATCAATTTTATTTGTGCTAATTTTCATTTGTTTATTGTCTATTGAGAAACTTGTGTGTTTTTAGCTTTGGATTCCCCTATTCCATGTTTGCTAAGTTTGTGAGGCACTTGAATGGTGGAAAAGCTATAGAGTTTTGTTTGAGCGATTTTCCCAAATAGCTTAGTTTTTTGTGGCTAAATCAATAAGCATTAAAACTGAATGCTTTGACCAAGGCGTTGTCAACTGTGGAAGCATTCAATGCATTAACTATGTATTCATTATTGAGCCTATCAACAAAGCTTGCAAAATATGTATTTAATGCCTGGATGTTTGGAAAAAAATAGTGTTGGTCTATTTTTTTGCAATTTTTTTTTATCATGTGTTTCTATGTTTGATGTTTACGGATAACATATAATGCATTGAACATGCATTGACTACTTCAATAATAGTGGCCTCATATTCTACAAATTTACTTCAACAAAAATGAATAAAAGGCATACTCCAACCAATAGAAAAAGAGATGAATTTTTTATTATCTTTCAATTGCAAATGAAACCATTGCAATATGACATCCAATTTGCCCATTTTTTGATTATTTACTAGGTTAATAAACTATTCATGTTTGTACTAAAGCAATCTTTCTTCTGCAAATGTTCTCTATCTTGCAAATAATATAACACTTCTCTCTGCCTCAACGTTCTTCAAAGAATTTGTAGATCATATTCTTATGCATCAATCAAAGGACAAATTTGTTTCCAGTCTATATTCTCACACATTTACATGTAACACCCTTTCCATTCTCACTCTCTATGCACTCAGTTGAGCAAGACATGGAGAAGCATTCTCATTTACACCTGTTCACCATTAACACATTACAAGGTATTGGGATTGTTGCATACCACTAGCCTTAGCTTATTGTTTTTGGCGGGACTACTCAATGATGTAAGCAGATTAATATTTGCAAAAAAAATTAATTGGGCAATCAAATTTATTTGACAAATTTTATAATGTGCTTCTATTTCGCTTATTTTCTTACACAAAGAAGAGTAGCAAACCTACTTCACGCAATATAAAAAGAGATGAATGATAGATTTCACACATGAAAGATTTAGTTGATACTTGATTAAGTTTTCTTTGAATCTGCAAATCCTATAAACAAGATTTAGTAAATCAATTCTTATAACTTACCAAGACTTTGTTATATGTTATTAAATACGTTGTTGGCTCTTACAATAAAGTTTTAATTAATTATTGTGCCTTTTTTTCATTGGTTTTTTTTCTCTTTCTTACAAATAGAGGAAAAATGTCCCCATCCTACTATGCTCATACAATAGTAAACATATTGACCAATTTCACGTGTGCAACAATGCTTTTTTTGACAAAGGTTACAATTTTGGATATGTGTAATTGTTTCCTTTGGAATTTATACATAGTAACAAAATGAGAATTTTGAAACAGAAATCTAAATACTTTGAATAAGGTCTTGTCAACTGTTCCATGTATCTTGGTTACAGAGCATATGCCATCTACTATACCCATTTGTACAGTTAGGTGTTACAACAACAAAGAATACTTCTAGTAGCAATACGTCAAAAGTTCTCATATATATGCAATTGTTTCATTTCGGTGCCAAGCATAGTAGACAAATCAAAATTACAAAAGGGAAAACTCAGTACCCTAGTTCAAGCAAATCCACTATTCATTTTTGTTTAAGAAAATTAGGTGAAACAAGACATTATATATTTTGGAAAATATTTAATCATTGGATGCAAATTGCACAAGCTTTGGCAGTGGGTTGGTTGGCATTACAGTAGTGAATACATGATTTCATGAATTAACTATGTATTAAGTGCTTACGCACCTGCCAACTCTTTAACACATCTACGAAAGTTTGCATTTAAGGCATTAAACATGTATTCACTGTTTCAATATCTGACAGCTCGCTGGAAAAGCTTGTACAATTTGCATCAACTATTAGAATGTATAATGTCTCCCTATTTTCCTAATTTACAAGACTCGATCAAGTATCAACTAAATCTTTGGAAAGTTGCATTTAATGCTTAAATATTTGTCAAACTTTATCATTTGTTTCAATTGTTCCACCTTTATTTTATCTATTCTCTTATTCAAACCATATTAATAGATTTTGATAAGCCAACTAAGTTTACAAAATACAAACCAAGTGATTACAATAGTATTAGTCTAGTGCTTATTGCATTCATTGAGCATTGATTGCTTTATGTTTATGAATTACATATAACATGCCATCGACTATGCTCATTTTTTTGATATTCCCCTGTAATAGGAACCATTGCTTACAATTTAAGTGGGAGACAAAAATCTACATTATTGCAAATACAGTTGATTGTTAAACAAGAAAATACAAGGTCAGATTCTTAGATCATTGTTCCTTTTTTGTTTGTAATGAAAATAATTATCGTTTATGCAAAAAATCAGCTTTGTTGCCCTACATTTATGTACACAATGCATAATATTTAGCATATATACATATTAAGGCCTATTAGCATTTTCAACAATCTAATACTGTATGCATTATGAATGGAAACAAGATATCAAAATATAGAAATGATAGACATTGATAGGTATGAATATGTAAAGTGCTCACAATTCTACAATATAGACAATGTACTAAAAAACAATGAGCTATGTAGAGTAGGCACATTTAAGTACGACATTAGAGACTACTTGTTTGACTCATTACAAGTACTGTTGAACAATCAGTATGTACATTAGTTGAGCTACGGAGAGGAACAATAGATTAATTCTTAAGTTGCTTTGCAAAATGAGATAAATATGCAATTAGATCATACAACCTTGCACTAGACCTTGGAAGTCTATATAGACTGCACAAAGTGCATGACCGGGACACATATCTACGCAGGATGTGCCTTTCCGTGAAACCAGATGCTAGGAACAATGAAAGTAGATTATGGGGAGATGTATTTTGTATTCAATGGCTATCAAAATCGATGAATATATAGATATGCGTTTGGTAAACATTAGGGAAAAAGTACTTGCACTTTAACAATGTAGCCAATTTGCCACCATATTCCATTATGTTCCATGATGCAAGCCCTCAAAGTGGGCATTTTGAACCGCTTCTAAGAATTCAGCCACACAATCCAAATGGACAACAACCAATAAGGTTAAATCAACTTAAAAAACTCATTAGAAACAATACACAATACCAAACTACCAATGGTAACAAAAAGCAAAAGCTAGAGAATAACAAAATTAATTCCATTCATACAATCAAACAAAAGTATCTCAATCATAACTCTATTATAAGATTGCAGCACCTTAAGAGCTTTATTTAAAGAAATAAAAATTAATTAAATCAACCTATACCTATGAGATCAAATACGGGGAAAAAAATGTCAGTAGTAGAGCTTTACGAAAGAAGAATTCAAGATACACCAAAATACACATGCACAATCTACCAAATATTGTGTTTTAGCAAAGATACTAGAATATTCAAAGACAAGCAAAAGGAAATATATTATGAACTAGTACAATCAAGATCCATAGCAATGATAGATTGCATATGTTGTATATGCTACTTTGCACTAAAAAAACTCATGATACCAAAGTATGTTATACCGCACAAAATCCAAACTAATAAACCATTGTCATATGTCACACTTTTGTCAAAACTAGAAGAATGACTTGTGTCACTTAGAATTGCATTTGCACAAATATGCGAACTAGGGTACAAAAGATCTCAAATAGGTCTAGCAGGTTCCATCATTAATGTCCTTGATGACATTAGCATTATACAAAAATCATTACCACAATCAACTAATAACACACAAAAAATTGGTGTTTCACTCAAAAGATGATTGGAATACAAAAATGCATTTCAAAAAGGCATGGTATGACCCAATCTCATCATGGAAGCTTCGGCTCAATTGTCAAAAATAACACTGTACAAAATGCAAAATGTCTAGATAAACAAAGATTGGAAACATTTTTTGCACACCAATGATAAACTTGAAGAGAATAATGGGCCTGTCACAATTGAAACTAAGTCAGATAGTGACATGGAACATGAGAACCCATCTAAAACCTTAGTCAATGGATTCATTGAATCTAGAAGTATACATAGCATGCAAGACAAAATCATTGAAATTGCACCTGTAGAACAAAACTATCCAGTTGGAATCTTTAAAAAAAAATACGTTGAGGAGATGAATTTCCCAACATTATTCTTTGGCAAGCCACGTGATGATGACATGAACTAAAAAACTTTACATACCACAAAATTGCACAATGGGAATTCTTACAATCAAATAGAAAGTTTCCATAGCACACGACAAACATATTTTTCAAAACTATCAAGATACTAATACTACAAGTCTTGTCTACAATGTCCAAAAGAATATGAAAGGACCAAATAAAAGGACGCAAGCTAGTTGCAAAGGACGTGAAACATAAACCAAACCTTGAGAGAATTCTAAAATCAGATATTAGGTATGTTGACTTCAAAAGAATAAGAATATCCCTAGATTATAAACAACTTAAGAAAAATGTTTTTGCAATGATACGACAGCCAGGACCACCGACATTCTTCCTCACTTTTAGTAGCATTGAACAAAATTGGGATCCTTTAATAAACACACTACAAGAATTACACAATCAACATCAATTAGGTCAAAAACAACAAGAGTCAATTGCTCAAATGAGCATTGACAAATTTGAACTGATCAAGAAGGATCCTATTACTTGTGTACGATACTATAGACATAGAATAAATGCAATGAAAAATTTGATGCTTACAGATGACTCTATCTTGGAAATGTTATGATTACTTTTTTGTGACTAAGTTCCAAAATCAAGGAAACGAGCATGATCATATGCTAATATGGGTGAAAAATGCACCAATTTATACAGAAAACAGCAACACAGACATCATAGCTTTTGTCGACAAGTAAATTACTTGTAGCACTAATCATTTGCAACCTAACTTGGCTAGTTTACAAAGGTATCACCACACAAAGAGATGCAGGAGATCAAGGAAAATAGTTTGCAGAATCAATTTCCCTTTTCCACCGATGCAAAAGACAAATACTTTCACCAATACTAGAAAAGACTGAAATAATAACTTCAAATGTTGTCAACGTTTACTCGATACTGCAAAAAGAAAACTATGACACAGAATACACTTTAGACATGTTTTTAAATGACATAAACATGACTGAAACTAATTATATAACAACTTTGAGCTCTACACTAAACAGGTCAACACTTTTCTTACAAAGAAAACCATCAGAAATATGGAACAACAGTTTTGCAAGGAAAATGTCGTAGCTTTGGAAGGCCAATATAGATGCCCAATTCATGCTTAATGCATATGTTGTAGCAATGTATTGCAGCTCTTACATTGCAAAATTAGACAAGTCAATGACATATGCATTCAAAAGAATACGTAAGGACTACTAGCAAACGAATATTGATGCAATAAAAATGATAGGTAAACTTGGAAATGGATTGTTGAACTTGCAACAAATGTCAGCACAACAAGTTGCTCATATTGTTTTATTACTTCCACTAAATTTAAGTTTAAGAAAATGCATTTTTATTGATATGCAGTCCTATAGTGACCGTACATTCATTCTAAAATTCATCAAAAAATTAAACAATGAACCTGATGAATCAGAGAACATACTCTCAAAATCTATAGTGGACTATTATTTAATACATCCTCAAACATTGATAGACATATGTCTTGTAGAATTTGTTTCAAGTTATAGTAAAAACATAACTACAGTTGACCCAAAAACTAAACCAAGTGTAATACGGTTTATTAACTTCAATAATTACTTTGATCTGGAGAATCATAGTAGAGTACATTAAAACAAAAATTTGACTCATGGGAACATGCATACATGTACCATGAAAAAACCATTATCAAAAATCATGCAAAGTTCACTCACAACACAAGTTCTGCATGGGGTGACATATAAAAAGAACTCAAAGATGTTGAGTCCCTTGATGATGGCAATAACAATAAGTCATTGACAACAAGAAAAGCTAGGAAAATGGAACAATATGACATTCAAACAGACCTTCCAAACATAGGGGGCATAAAACCAAATACAATGCCACACAATGCATTTGAAATTTCCAAACACCCACAAATAATTGACAACAACAAATACTACAAACTAAGGTAAATGTTGAACAAAGAACAATAAGCAATTGTTAAATATGTTATAATGAAAAAGATGAATAACATTGAAAAGCCTTTGCATTTGTTCTTGACTGGTGGAGCTATAACTGGAAAGACTTTCACTGCAAAAGTCATATACCAAGCTCTAATTCACATTTATAGCAAGTCTATTGACAACAATCTAGATAAAACAAAGGGAAAGATCACATCAACATGTTGATTTAAATGGTGATCCCCCAATAGTGGTTTACAATTTTTGGCCAAACTGGACACTGATATTTTTTTTTGAACAAAATCTCCACATTCGGGCACCTATAGCGATTAAACCGTGAGGAATTTGAAGATGATGCAAACTAGAGTCTTGTCAGATTTTGTCTGTAGATTCTAAAAATATTTTTTTCAATTTTTTTGGAATTAGATTACACTTCTTTTTCCATCTCCCACGAAAATTGGTTTTTTTCAAAAAACAACATTTTTAAAAAGTTACGCACACCATATAACGCATAACTTTTTTTCCTTGAAAGATAAAATTCAATTCTTTCAAATTTAGATTTCTAACTCCGATATCTAGTGCTTCCACTTGGTTAGATAGTTTTATTGAATATTTTTTCTTTAATCAAGTTTCAAAGTCAAATCAATTACAATTCAGACATAACACGACTGTATAATGCATAACTTTTCTGTATGTATCAAAAATTTATTTTTATTTTTTGTTGGATCAAGGACTCCAATATCTGGTGCACTCATATTTTAAAAAAAATTTGATAATCTTCTATTTTTCCACTTGTGCAGAACAAAGAGTTTTGTTTTCAGTGAAAAACCTATATTTAATAAAACTTAAAAAACAGATAGATAATATAATCAAAACATATTAAAATTATATTCGTTGGATAGCTCGTTTTGAGGGGAACCCGATACTAGTTGGGTTTTTGAGATCTCCATTTTCATTCTCAAATCGAGCTTTGAAGTGCAAAATTCTCAGCAATTTTGGTGCCTTAGGGAGCAAGGGTGAAAAAACATGGGTTCGGTCGAAAAGATGTTCAGTCGAAGAAAATAAAAGTGTTCGGTCGAACAGGGGTTCGACTGAACCCATGTTCGACCGAACCCACTATCCATAGAATAAAAAAATGATTTTAAATGGGTTCGACCGAACATTCTAAAGATGTTCGGTCGAACACCTTATTTTTAATATTAATATAAATATTAATTATATTCTTTTTAAATGATAACTTAAGAGAAAGATATGGAGGGAGTGGGGGTAGGTGGCAAGGCTTAAATTTGATGGCCATATGACCGTATTTAAAGATTTTTGCCATACAATACAATCAAAATTTTAAGAAGATTGTAAAAGGAGATATTTTGGATAAACTGTCAAAATTTATATAGAATTATAATGATATATATGTTTGATTTATATATAATTTTACATACACTAAGGTATATCATAATGTTTTAAGGGCACCCTTGAATAGATAACCGTAATTAAAAAATTTGTTGACAGGAAAAGTCAACCATCAAATTTAATCCTTGGTAGGAGGGAGATACTTCAGAGAGAGAGGGGGGGAGTGGGAGAGAGATAAAGGGTAGGGGGTCCTAGGGTTTAAGGGTTAAGGGTAGAGGAGCTCGAGAGGGAGAGTGGGTAGGAGGGAGAGACTTTTTAGAGGAGAGAGGGGAGGGAGAGACACAAAGGGGTGCACAAGGGTTAAGGGCAGA
>VDFB02165113.1:0-17048 GCA_007258455.2 Sequoia sempervirens | reverse complement strand
CCAAGAGAGGGGAGAAGGGGTAGGAGGGAGAGACTCTGAGAGAGAGAGAGGGTAGAGGGTCTAAGGGTTTGGGGTTTAAGGGTTGAAGGGTTAATGGTTTAGGTTTAGGGTTTAGGGTTATGAGTAGTAGGATGGAACTTCAAAGTTTTGTTAAGTGGAGTGTTCCCATTTCATAAAACAAATCACATATGGACTAATAGTTGAACACAATAAATGGACCAATGGTTGAACACTATAACTTTTTGAAAATCCTTCACATTTAATGGGAAAATACATGTTATTTATTGTGCTCACCTTTTATATTTGTAATAGGACAAAGTATTAATATAAAATTATCCAATGCTTGTACCGATGGAACTTCAAATTTTGTTCCTAATGTTTCACTCTTGCCCTACCTTATGTCATTGGGCTTTCATGGTGTTGGAAAATTTCTTAGGGCTGGGGTTTTAGCTTTGTCTTCATCTTAAACCCTTGTGTTTATGTAATGCCTTGGTCGGGATCTATTTCACCGTTACCTTTTTTGAAGGGTTTTAAAAACATCTTATGCACATCGTTCTGTCTAGGCCTAGTTCCTTTGGTCTTAATATTTTATTTCCTCCGCGGGTTTTATTTTCCTAAGTCCTGGTTGGCCCTATGCTGAACGCTTTTAAAAACTTATGTCATTTTCCCCATCCCATTTCAGTAATGTCCCCTTACCCTTTAATGAATCTTTTATTTTTTAGAAGGATGAAATTTGCGTTGCCGTAGATTAAAATTCCTTCAAGATCAACAGTTTCCCACCATCTCGTGATCGAGAATTGTAGGATGGCGATATCGCAGGTGGGCGACACGTGTCCCATCTGTGGATCAAATTTGTGCGACTGTTCATCAACCTGGCCCTTTGATCTCGAGCTATTCCCCGCCCATCCCGCTGAAGGGAAAGTTTCTTGTTGATTATGTAAATCAATGGCTAAGCGTCACGGGATCATACAAGGTGGGGCCCGAGAAATTTTCCATCTGCCTAGTAATGTCCCCTTGCCATTTAATGAATGTTTTATTTTTTCAGAAGGATGAAATTCACGCTGTCGTTGATTAAAATGCCTTCAAGATCAACGATTTCCTGCCATCCCATGATTAGGAATTGTAGGATGGCTTATATCTACCAAAGGGTGACATGTGTCCCATCTGTGGATCAAATATGTGCGACTTTTCATCAACTGTCCTTTGATTTGAGTCGTTCCCCGCCATCCCACAATGGTGCTTTGGTTGATTGTGAAATCATGGGCGGCTACCACGTGGACTGTACAAGGTGGGCCCCGAGGAAATTTTCCATCTCGTCTAGTAACCCTTCCTTTAATGAATGTTTTATTTTTAGAAGGATGAAATCTAATGGGCCGAGCTTAGAAATAAGTTTTAATAATTTTGTCATTTTAAAGATTTTTATTTTTTTCTAAAGATAGATATATTTAGACTTTTGATGGCTTATGTACAATTATGCATATTCCTTTATTTATTATATTTTTTGCAATATCATGTTATTCTTGATTAATCACATTATTTGTTTGTCATTTTTATTTGTTTTGTTGAAAAATATTTTATCTTTACTTTACATCTATGATAATTTCAAAATTATCTAATTTAAAAATTATAAATAAAAACTTATTTTTATTAATCTCTTGAAGTACCTAGGTCCTAATCTTTTGTAGATTAATAACTATCTAAATAGCTATTTCTTTCCTTTATTTCTATAAATGTGTCTCATGTCTCTATTGAAATTTATGAGATGTGTATGTAATTCTTAGCACAACACCCTTAGAGATTAGGATTTATTTTCACATTTATCTATTTTCTTATTGTTCCTATTAGTGGCTAATTAAATATTCATTGAAAACCTACAAAGAGCTTGGGTCCTTCAATCTCAAAGCTTGTCTAATTTCTTGATGAGAATCATTCACATTGATTCCCAATATTGTGCTCCAATTGCATGATACATTTATAAAATGCACTTGGTAATTCAGTAGGTGGTTGAAATATCAGAGTAAAAACAAATGGTTCTTTTCATTTTTGGCACATGATTGGCCATTTTTACTATGTTAAATTTTTATTTTCACTTTTATTTTCATGGTTTTCATGTTGTCAAATTTTCATACATTCCTTAGTCTTTTTTAAAAGATAAGTGAAGGTTCTATTAGTGTCCCCAATCTTGCTAAATATCATGTATAGAGAAAGTACAATATGTAAACTACCAATTATAGAGTATAACAACAAAAATTAATTTGTTTTAAAACACTACCACATGAAACAAAGGTTTAGAATAATTCAAAATAGAGACTCATTCTCCCTAAAAATACTATGTGAAACCCTATGTAACACTTTCACCCTCAAAATCAATAGGAATAAATTCTCATACATTGTTTTCTATTATCAAATACTATATAATTAAATCTTAATCCCAATCTTAAAGCTATGATAACCCTAAGTGAACACTTGTCCCTAATTCAACCTTAACCACGGTTAGCAAACCATAACCTTAACCCTAACCCTAATTGAACCCTAACCCTAATTAAACTCTAGCTCTGATTGAAATCTAACCCTAATTAAACTCTAGCCGTAATTGAACCCCAACCCTAACCCTATTTATTCCTAACCCTAGTATCTCACAAATATAGGATCAAGACCTTGCCAACTCTGGTAAACCTTATTGGATAGTGATAAAAGCTACCTTATCTTTCATTAAGGTAGAATTTTTTTGTTATACAACATGCCCCTTGAAAATTGGAGATAGGCACTACAAAAAGAAGGTAAACACTAATGAAAATGGTCAGTGGTATTGTGGAAAATGTGATAAAACTTTCCCTAAATGTGATTATAAATATATACTTCAATGCAAAGTGGAAGACCATACTTCATTCACTTGGATTGCAACTTTTGAAGAAGTGGCAGAAGAAATTATGGGTGTAACAACAAAAGAATTGAACATTTTGAAGCATGAAAAACAAGATGATGTTAAGTTTTCACACATTATACAAAGGTCCTTTTCAACAGATATATCTAAGTTAGTTAATGCCATTTTGTCATGATATACTTCTTTAATGCTGTCAATACTAAATCTAATGATTGATGAACATTTTTGCTTTTAAATTTATTGTTCTTGGTTGATTGTTGTTATAGACAAGTTGGTGATTTCAAATTTCAATGTGTACCCTTATATGTGGAATTGAGATAAACAATGACACAAACAATAAATAGAAATCAAATTGATTGCTTTCAAATTCATATTCATGAAAATGTAAGCATTTTTTCAAGTCAATGGGCATCTTGATAAAGATAACTCTTGGCGTGTTTTACATATATTATTAATTAATATTGGTATGCTAGTTAATTAAATTATTAACTATATTTTATTTGTATTATATATTGAATTGTTAAAAGATGTAAAAATCTTAATACTAAATATATAGGAAAATGGTTAAAAAATTACATATTTTTCAAAAAATAAAATATTAATATATTTCTCTACTTATCTCTCTCTCTCTCCCCTCTCTCTATATCTCCTTATATCTCTATCTTTCCATCTCTCTCTCTCTCTCTATATATATATATATCCCCTCTATCTCCCTATCTCTATATATTTATTTCTCCCTCTATCTCTCTCTATTTTTATCCCTTTGCCTCTCTCATTCTATGTTCATCTCTCTATCTATAGGAGAGATACAAAGGTGAAGCATTGGACCTTTCCAAAGATCCACCAATCTCAACACTACTCCCAACTATTTTGAGAATTTAAGTACATATTGTATACTAGATTAGGAGGCATGTGTCAAAGCTCATATTTATTGATGCAAAATAGGTCCAAAGTCACAAATTTGATGTAGAGTTAGTTATAGTTTTGTACAAAATTTCAAGTGCCACATAGAGAAAAGATATTCCAGTTTTTATATCATCATGTCATCAAATTTGGCACTTCATCAAAATTTGTATCTTCATCCCAGCATTAACAAAAGCAAAGGTATGTACTTGAATCCCTTGCATTTAAATTTTTTTCTATATATATAAATATTTTAATATTTTCCCTCAATCCATAATATATATATTAGTGTGTATTTATTTATTGCGTAAAAATTAACCTAAGTAACGTGGAATTCTAAGGATTTGTGCTTGGAAAAATGCATAACAATTTTTTTTTGTTGGATGTCATGTTGTATAGTTTAGAAAAGCTCAAAATATGAATAGGATTTTAAGGCCATATATTATGGTAGGTTACAATGCAAAAGAAGGAAGGAAATCTATTATCAATTTTAATCTACAATTTAATACCATATGAAAAATCATATGTAGTATTATCTAAAACTAATTCTTGACATATTAATTTTATAAAATACACTTACCATACAATAAACTTCTCCCAAGAAAGAAACCCTAAGAGAACATTAATTGAACCCTAATTGTAGATTCATAACTCTAATCATAACCTAAGGGAACACTTATTGAACAAATAGTCCCTAATTGTACCATAACCCTAACGACTATGGTTGAACTCTAATCCCTAGCCCTACTTCAGAATTCTTATCCTAGATTTGCTTAGCCAAGCACAGCCCTAATCTTAACCTTGTCCCTAATTGAACTCTTAACTTTTTAGTTGAAAATATTAAAGTGCCTTAGATTTTCCCATTCATCGTCATTTATCATTCAATTCCTAATAGAACTCCAAAAATTTATACTTTTATAATGTTTTTAATACACACCTAATATTAAGGGTTTAGAGTTTAAGGGTTAAGGGGGGAGAGATAGAGGGAGTGAGTGAGTGACCCATTTACATATTATTCTTTTATTCTTTGTTAGTTAAATATTTAGTTACCCATTTACTGTTAGCAGAAATGACCCAAGAATTTAATAGAATAGACTACTCATATAATACCTTGCATTATGGAGCTCAATTCTTTGATATATTACTACTTATCAAATCCTTTGTAAATAATTGTAAACTTATGACTCCATTTAAGCATTTAATTGATTTTCTTGAATCAAAGCAAAAACATAGACACACAATTGAACAAATTCTCAAAAGAAGAATGACAACTTCATTAACATTTCATTCAAAGTTTAGTCAAATCCACATAAGGAGAGAAAATATATTATAATTATAAGTTTATTCATGCTTATAAGTCATATCTGCATACAATTTAAGATAATTTGCATATATTCATCCAAAACTCAAAACAGGCTATCTATTCTATTCCGTTTGCTTGGGGTTTTAATAGCCAATGGCACCACATATATCACTTCCTCATTAGAGGACATATACCTTTCTACCCATATATTCAACTCAAAACCTAGCTAGAGATTTCATCAGTTCTCTCCCTACAAATGAGCTTTGAATTCCCTTTTATATGACAAGAGAGCAACAAGCTTCGGGCTCAAATGTAATTTCACCACAAATTTTCATTTGAACAAAATCTCCATTGCATTTGACTTTCATTACAAAACTTCCCACACATTGAATCTACAAAACATATATAGTGCATGAACTAGGGTAGCGTAAAAGAATAGGGAACACAAATTGTCATCAAAATCCCCTTGTCGCTATCCACGCAAAAAAATCAGGCAACCAAATTGCCACGAAGGAACCACAACAACTTATTATTTACCCACCACCCTACCCTTACCAACACTCAAACCCTAGTATACACACCTGCTTCTAGTTGTTGCCGAATATGGTAGACCCTCAACCTCCTCTTCTTTCTTGTCCCTGCCCAATACAGTTCTAGTCCGTCCACTTGGGGTTTTAACAGTTGATGTGCCCATAGATATCATTTCCTCATTAGAGGGAAGACCATGATTGAAGTGACTTAAATAAAGACAGTAGTCTGAGTCAGTCTTGGTTACATCATCAGAAGTGTTGCTCATAAGGTCAATGGGCGAGTGTTGGCCGCATCTAGAGCACACCGACTGCTTGCCTTTGTCATCTACCAGTTGAGAAGCAATGTCCTGGAATTGCAACCTTCTACTACAACCAAAGCAGTAGAAGGTTGCAATTCCAGGACGTTGTTGCTCAACCAAAGCACCTTCCCGAATAGCAGGACCGAGCTTTTGTGAGCTCAAATGAACAAACCTCCTTACTGACTTACTCATTTTCTCTTCTTAGACAAGCACTCAAACTTGATTATACTTAGCTCACAAATCGCTCTAATTGCTACAAGAATGACACTATTAGTAGTTAATTCCTCTTGTATTTATTGTGTGAGGTAATGGCAACCTTCATCAATGCTTAGTAAATATGCATGTGCAAACATAAAAATTTGGCAGCGTATGTATTGTCAACGTTTAACTAGAGCTGGATGAGAATCCAAAGATCACCCTTCATGATTGCCAAAAACAACATCTTCACACAGATTGAGATAGACGTGACTACACAAGCAAGGAATAATTCATTAATGCTTCATCAACCTTCATCTTCCTCCTGCGAGCTAGCAGGGAACAACAGAGATTTACATTAGCTTTTGATCTTGGTTGTCAATCTAAAACCATGGGTTATGAGCTCAATAGTGGATATTGGGCCCCACATTCCATATAGGACATACATCTACCTTTTTTTGACCTCGCACCAAATAACAAGGCGACACCTTAGGTATGTGAGTTGGCAGGGTACGATCGAGATCTTCTCCCATATCTTTGAATTTGGAAAACCTACACATTGCACAATTAGTATTTAATGAAAGGCTTTGGCTAAGCCATTGGCGATATGACCACTGGAGTTAATGGCTTAGGCTTACGTCACCGGATTAAAATTAAAACCCAAATTTAATTTTAATACTTTATTTCCTCCACAGGGTTTTATTTCCTAAGTCTCGATTGGCCCCGTTAATTTCTTATCCCAACCCTAACAAAGAACAAATGATTAAGCTAAGGATTGTATTTGTTGTTATAACTTTATATCTAGAGAATTCTTAATTACCAATTATTATCTATGCATTTGTATATGAATCCAATTGAATGCCTTTCCATATCATTATGGAAAATTTTATTATTACAACCCTAACTCTAACACTAATTAAACCTTGACCCTAACCTGATTGAACTCATATTATAACCCTAACTCTAACACTAATTGAACTGTAATCATAACCCTAGGTATTGTTGAAACCTAACCTTAATTGTATCAAAACCATAGAGAACTCTAATTGAACCCTAACCCTAAAATAGACAATAACCCTTACCTTAATTGAATGCTAACTCCAATCCTAGCCCTAATTCAAGACTAACCTTAACCCTGACCTTAATTAAACCCTTATTGAATTATAACCCTAATTGATCCCTAACCCAAATTGAATACTAATTGAACCTTAACCCTAAGGTAGATAAGTAGCAATTAAACAACATGTCTATTTGATTTTGACCCTAATCATAACCATAATTGAGCCCTAACCCTAACATGGTTCAATTAAGTTTTAGGACTTGTGGGATGGTGGCTGGTGGTGGAACTGGTGGGTTGGGAACTGAGGTTAAGGGGTAAGATTAGGTTCTATGATAGAGCTTAGGGTTAGTGTTAGGATTCAAGCTGAGAGCAAGGAGTTAGTAGGATTGGGGCTTCATCTAATTGATTTTAGAATCATAGTTATGTTTAGGGTTGGATATAAAATTAGAGTTGGTTTGAAGTTAATTAGTGTTAGTTTTAGGGTTGGGGTTATGGTTAGACTTATAGTTAATGTTAGTATTGGGATTAGATTCTATCACTTTAATAAAAATAATCTTCTATAAATTCATTCAATTTTTTTTTGAAATTATATAATTTAAAATATTTTCAAATTTACCTATGTTGATATATGAGAGATATAGCAATTCTAAACTCTATACAATTTATAGTTAACTTAACATTGTGTATAAAAAGGTTTGATTATGAATATTTATAATATAAAAATAGAAATGTGTTTTTCAATGTGTATTTGTCAGTTTAAAAGATGTGCCAATAATGTTGCAATCACCTAATGATTAATTTTTTCTTGATGGTTGAAAATAGATTGGTAGAAATAAATTTATCTATAATAGGAAATGCAAATTTATCATTGTTGATTTACACCTGTGATAAGTAAATCAATATTTCATAAATTTATCTATAATTCTTATTTATTTTTTCTTAATTATATTAAATTATATTTTATTAAATTGTTAAAAAATTTAAGTTTCTTATAAATAATTTTATGTGTTTTTTATAATTAAGTTGATATTGTGTATAAAAGGTTTAAGTTATGAATGTTATAATATAAAAAAGATAAATTTGTTTTCAATGTTTATTTGTTAGTTTGATGTGAGAATAATGTTGCATAGTAATGATTAATTTTTTCTTGATTGGTTAAGTGATATTGTGAAATTATTCTATGTTAATTTAATGTTATCAATGCTATAATAAAGAAAAGAATAAACGGCAATTTTAATTAAATGTTTATATTTATAAACAAACATCCTAAAACTGCAAGAGCTATAAACTCTGAAGTTCACATACATAAGTTTATAATAATTTTGTTGTTTTGTATTTATTTATTGTTTGTTTGTGTATTGCAAGGCTGGATCAAACATCAAAAATCTCAAAATTGAACCATATGCTCATTTTGTTGATTGTAGAGTAGTGGACAAAAGCATTGCAATAGTCATTGGACCAAGACCACAAGGTAGAGGATTAATTGATGAAGTTATTCTTGAATCCTCTTCATAGGAAACATGACCAACTAATTGGTATTCTCTTTTAGCACTAGGATCCTACAAAAGTGGAAGCAATAGTTTTAATTTGCTATATATTAACCATATTTTACTTACAATTTTTTTTTGAAAAAGGAAGTTAGAAGGTGTCATACCTCTACTGCATTTAAGCCAAGATCAATTAGTGTTGCACTAGGTTTCAACCAATCACCATGAACCAAATTTGGCTCGCCTACTATCTAGAATCACAACTACATACTATAGACTCATCACTGTGTGCACTGATGTTTTTCTCGGGTATTAATTGTTTAACTTAGACATTGATGTGTATACCCTTAGCTTCCAAATCTTCTTGTCTCATTTAATTTTTTGTCGACATCCCTATCTATGGATAAGTCATAACCAAATTCTTATAAGGTCATCTCTAGATGGGCATGCTCTCTGCCAATTATGATGAACTAGGGCATGAGTGAACTAAATGTGTTACATAGCCATCAACGTTAAATTATTTGGATGATCAGAAAAACTTCAAGAAATTGTAGACATAAAGAGAAATATTAAATAAAAACTAAATGAGATACACTCTTGATAATCTTTGTTTGGGATTTTCACTACTATTTGGTTCTATGTTATATTCTTTTCAAAAAAAAAAAAAATTTATTATGATCAATTAGAATAGACTCTACAAGAAATGCATAAATATATTGTCTTGTGTAAGAAGCCCACGAATAGAAATAATAATTTATTGATAAATCACAAGAGATAACTCTTTGCAGTCAAACACAAATCTCTAGATTTTTCACACTGATCCAATAATTATCGCCAATGAATCAAAACAATAGTATCAATCTTAGTTCAATGATATATGTCAATATCAAATTCATAATTAATAATAAATTTTAGATACTCCACACTGGACACTAAAACAAATTGAAAAGTTGTCTTTATTTGCATCTCCTCTAGAAACTCATCTATCTTGTAAGTCAGGTAACATGTGCAAACACTATGTACTATCTTGTGTTGCTAGAATTGGCAGTCATGTAAATTTTTGTAACATACTGGCTAGTATAAGTTCTAAACTAAGGGCCTCTACCATTTTGATAAAAAAAATACATGATAATGGGTCTCTTTAACTTAATCCCCTAATTTAAGAAGAAGACCCTATGGGGGATGATTAATCAAATTGAAAAAGAAGACAATTCATTATGCAATTAGTACTCCCCTGGTTGAAGTTGACAAGAGGTATATGAAATATAGAAGTTTCCCAGTCAACTTATTAAAGGTTTTGGACATATCCAATTTGATAATCATTCCAGAATAACAGTAAAATCTTGAGAGATTGAATGGTTCTCTAGGTGTAGGTGGATTTTCAAGGTGTAATGGCATAAAAATTAAAAACATCATAACCCAAATTAAATCCTAATTGAACCCTACTTGAACCTTAATCTAAATGAACCCTAACCTTAACCCTAATTGAACCATAAACCTAACTAATTAAACCTTAATTGTAAACTGAACTAAAATAAGCCTAATTGAACCCTAACTGTAACTTGAACTTGATTCTAATCATAACACTAATTGAATGCCAACCCTAACCCTAATTGAATCCAAACCCTAACTCTAATTGAACCTTGTTGTTGGGGTTAAATTAGGGTTCAATTAGCATTCTAGTTAAACCCTGATTGTAAGATTAACCAAAATAAGCCTAAATAAACCCTAACTATAACTTGAACTTGACCCTAATCATAACACTAATTAAATTCTATCCCTAACTAGGTAACTGAACCCTAATTCCAACCATAAACCTACTTGTTAAACCCTAACCCTAAATCTTATTGAACCTTATTTTTAGGGTTCAATTAGGGTTCAATTAACATTCTAGGATGGAGAGTAAGGTTAGGTTAGGGTTAGAGTTGTGAATATCTTAATATTAGCTTATAGATTTGAACCCAACTATAATCATAATTGAATCCTAACCCTTACCCTAATTAAACTCTAATTCTAACCCTAACACTAACCATAATTAAATTCTCACTCTAACCCTGATCGTAATTATATCCTATTGTTAAGGTTGAATTAGGGTTAGGTTTAGGGTTTAATTAGAGTTCTCGTATAAATCTTGGGGTTAAGGTTATTTATTTCTTGATATTAATTTATAAATTTGACATTAATGATAACTATATTAAAGAAAGAAAAGCTAATATATATTTTTATTGGTATATGAAATTAAGTAATAATAGGGTTAGAATTATTAATGTCTTAACATGTTAGTTTATAAATTCGACATTAATGAAAAATATTACAAACAAAAGTAAGTATTTTAATCTAGAATTTTATTTGTATGTGAAATGAAGTATTATTAGAATTAGAATTATTAATCATAAAAAATAATTAATCAAATCACAACAATATTTGTAAAGCTTAGAATTAATTATAAAATTAAACTAAATTTTAATTTCTAAAATTTATATAGTATTTATTATCTAGTTTTGAAAATAATCATTTAAATTATAGTAATTATCTACTACAAATAAATTAAATTAAAAATAAATTTTATTTTTAAAATAATTCAACAATTATTAATTATAATTTTAGAATAAATTTAGATATATATATATTATATATATATATATATATATATGACTAAATTTTCTATTATTTTTTTCTTTGCAACCAAATTATTTTATTTTCCTAAAATTACATTAAATTCTAACATCAAAAAAATCAAAAACTACTTTGCATGCCTACTTTTGTATTTTTTAGTTCAATTACATATATTGTTCTTTAATTTTTTTTATTTTTTATTTTTAATTCAAGGGGTAAACACTTTTGACCGGAGCTATGAATCAGATACAACCATTCAACAATACCACCCCAACGAGGTTTGAACCTTGGTGGCAAGAACAACAATGCCACCTATAAACCATCACACCATGCCAATACCGACATATTGTTCTTTAAACTTGAATAACCAATCATAAGTATTTAAATCTAGAATTCTATTTCTATGTGAAATGAAGTATTATTAGGGTAAGAGTTATTAATCATATAAAAAAATTAAATTAACAAAATATTTTTAAAGCTTACAATTAATTTTAAAATTAAACTAAATTTTAATTTAAAATTTTTATAAAGTATTTATTATCTATTTTTAAAAATAATCAGTTAAAATATATTAATTATTCAATACAAATAAATTAAATAAAACTACGTCCTATCTAATGTTTACATCTCTAAAGGTCTGATTTGGTGTATGTAGGGATTATTTGCAATGCATTGGTATACTAGTTGATCATTCTACTATATTTAATATAATTAAATAAAATAAATATTATTTCCAAAATAATTCACCAATAAATAATTATAATTTGAGAATAAATTAAGAAATGAAAAAATATATAAAAGAACCTTTTTTTATTTCTTTGCATTCAAATGATTTCATTTTGTAAAATCATATTGAATTCTAACTTCAAAAAATCATAAAATATTTTACATGCTTATTTTTTTATTTTTGAGTTGAATTGTGTTCTTTAAATTTGAATAACCAATCATAAAGAAAATAAATAATCAAATCAACGCAATATTTAGAAACTTAAATTTCATTTTAAAATTAAACTAAATTCTATTTTCTAAAATTCATAGAATATTTATTACTTAATTATTAAATTCATAATTATTTAAATTATAATGATTATGTGATATAAATGAATTAAATTTAAATAGAAGTACATGTTCCTTTTAAAATAATTCAACAATCAAAGACTAAAATTTAAATTTAAAAGTATTCTTTATATTGTATTTTTTTCATTTTTACATACAAAATATAAAATATTTGAAGTTAATAAGTTTTAAATTTATTAATTATGATGATATCCAAAAACTAAAAAGGTTCAAAATAATGAAATAGATTAATTACAAGTGACAACACACAAAATTCTACACTCGTTAATACTAACCATGAAAGTTGCATGGAATTTAATTTGAACATCTATGAATCTTTCGTCTTATATCTAATTATTTTTTAAAATCTTTAAGTTGTATACTTGATACATAATTGAAAAATAATAGTTTAGATTGTATATTTTGTTAATAATTTAATGATATTTGTATTGTGAAATTAAAATAATAATTTAAGAGTAAATGTTCAAAATGATCATTTATTCAATATATATATATGTAAAAATTTAAATAACAATTAAAAGAAAATGTTAAAAGATTGTATATTTTATGAATATTTTAATAATTATTATCTTGAAAATTTTAAAATTAATTTCAAAAAAATCTTCATTAAAAATATTATACTTTATTCAATGGTCGTCATATAAACAAGTAAATAAATGAATAGAATGGAAAACATAACAAGTATACAATTTTGAAGAGTTAAAAAAAATTCTTAAAAATTGCTAAATATTTTTTTGATTATGGTATTTGTGGCAAAGAAACCTTGAAAAACTGCGATAAAAAGTTTATGCTTACTGAAAATCTGCCCTTATCACTCAAAGTTTATTAGCTAAAAAAATTGAGGAAAATTAATTTTTGAAATTTGAAAAGTTAAAAATCTTGCATGTTTACTTTAACTATATACAAATATTTGTCAAATAGAAAAAAAAAGTTGAGTTCTCATTTGTTCAAATCAAAGTTATTAATAACTTGTTAAGGAAAAGGGGTCGCCTATAATTCCTGAACTAAAAATGTGATTGCAAAAAAAATACAACTTAATGAGTGAACATATATTTAAAGTTAAAAATGAAATTATAAAACAAATTGTAAATTTATTTTATTTTTCTTCTATAAATATAATTTTTTTATTTGTCGTCCGCCTAGTAATGCCCACTTCTCCTTTTAATGAATGCTTTATTTTGCAAGGGTTGATTTAGTGCTGTTGTTGATCTATTTCCTACAGATATCAACGGTGCCTACCATCCCGTAATTGGGAATTGAAGGATTGTGAAATGATGGGTGAGCGCCATGTGTCCTATCCGGGGGATCAAATTTAAGCTATCGATGACCAACTACCATTTGATCTGAGTCATTCCCCGCCATCCCGCGATGGTGCTTGGGTTGATTGTGAAATCGCAGGCAGGCACCACGTGTCTCATCTGATGAAGCCTAAAGAGTAAAGGAAACACTAGTTGGCTTTAAATGTATTAAGGGGCAGATTACTAAAGTGTTCTCCAGACACACATGTTCTAAATTGACGGATATGTTATAATCTCGCTAGAAAAGCTACTCAAAGGTTAAAAACATGGCTGGCAACTATGTTAAAGGAATGAGATCAATGACGCCTGCTATCCCGTGATCATGGATTACAGGGATCACGATATCACAGGTGAGTGCCACGTGCCCTTCCTAAAGGATGAAATCTACGTGACCATTGATGAGCTATCTCTTCAAGATTGACGGTGCCCGTCATCTCGCGATTAGGAATTTTGGGATCGTGATGTCGCAGGTGCCTACTACGTGTCTCATCCAATGAAGCCTAAGGAGTGAAGAAAGCGTTCACTGGTTTAAAATATATTACGGGGCAGATTATTAATGCGCTTGTAAGATGCACGTGTTTTATTTCAATGCAGATGTTATGATTTTAAGGGAAAAGTTGTTCGACAGTTAAAGGAAAGGACAGCGACCATTTTTGAAGGAGTAGGATTTATGGTAAAAAGATCAACGATGCATGCCATCTCACGATGGTAAATCAAAGGATTGTGATATTGTGGGCAATTGCCACATGGCATTCCTTCACAGCGTATGACATAGTGGGCCCCTTTATTTTCGTGTTGGCGATTATGTCAGCCTATTTTGAAGATGGTTGTTGATGATTTGATCAAACTGAAGGATCAATGGCTCAAATTTAAATATGTATCAAATTATGGTTGGAGCCCTTCGTGCAGCCCACGAGTGGGCTTTAATGGTGGATGAAAAATCTACTGACAGGATTTGATCGACATAAAATTAATTCACTCGTCTCATTTGTATCACAAAGCATCCAAGTATTTCGTGAAAATAGTTTTAGAGCCAAAGGTGAAATTGCGAGCAGCTGTAGCCAAAAATTGGAGTTTGTGCAAAAAAAGTCATGAGTTAATTTTCTTTGTTTCCTAGTCATTCTACACCTAAATTTGGGAAAGGGGGGGATCTGCTATGCTTGTCACTGAGGTCATTAAAATATTCTGTTAGGGCTATTGTTTAATCATAAATTGTGAGGAATTACGGTATTTTTACTCTGTAATTTCCTATCTCTGCTTAGTCATAGCCACTTGAAGTGTAACATTGTAGTGAGGCCCTAGTTTGTCTAAAATGGTGCCAACCAAGCAGCACTTTGGCCACATTGAGTATTTGAAAAGAAACTAGTACGATGATTTGCTAGATCAATTTCCATTATCAACAAATGAGAGAAGGAAAGGTTTGGTGTTGATACGAGGGAAAATCCTAGGGGAGGGGTTGGTGTGTAATAATTCCAACATTGTTGATGCTAGGGTTCCGCTCACAGGCTTAGAAATATTTAGATTATGGTATGGACAGAGGAATTTTCCTCATCTTTTTTCAAATGGATGGATGTAAGACATGGGAAAGCTAGTTGTTCCAAATGTGTTCCCTAATGTGGACTTACTTAGAGCAGTGGCCAAAAGATATGACCCTATCACACGGGTAATCAGAGATAATGATGGAGGGGTTCTATTATAAATTAACAGATATGTTATCTAGCAGACTTTTGATTTGAGTGAGCCAAGTGATGACTTGGTTCCTATTAATCTTGAAGAAATGAAGCAGGAGTATAAAAAATTGAAATCTTTTTTTAGGGTTAAGCTGCTTCCACCTCATCTAGTTAAGGCAGGGGGTTCACAATTTCACATCATCCCTAGTGACTAGGAACCCTTCAGATTGAATTGTTTTGGAAAGCCTTTCCTGGCTACTTTCTATTCACTATGTCAGATTTTGGGTTTCAACCCTAGTGCAATAATGTCGATTGCATACATGTTCATGGGGGTGCAAATACAACACCCTAACTTCTCTATAACATATGACTTTGCTTTTTTTTTGGTGGAGAGGATAGATGAAGGACTGTCGAAGCTACAAAATGGTGATACTGATACTCAATTCTTTTGGTATTCCATGTTGATGCATATGTTCTTGTTTAGGAATGTTAATTTCTTTGTTGAGAATATGAACTTAAGACAATCAGTTAATGGAGAAAGATTGCCAGTACAGATATGGGCTACAGATTTGTCCTATAATAAGGAAAGCACTAGTTATGTGCAATTTGATAATTGTTTTGCTACAAGATTAAGGGCTAGATTGATGGTAAATGTACCTAGGATCCCTCAGAAAGTGCATGATTTCCTTAGGCCAAAGGAGAGGAAACCAGAATTAAGGGTTTTACATAATTGGGGTGACATTATCCCATATCCAGTCAGCATTGTCCTGAGAATATATGGATTTCAATGAACCCTCACATACTGCCATACAATGTGCCACCAAGACTAGGGTTTGTAGAAGTTATGTGGCAGATGGGGTGTATTCATGAAGATAACCTAACTAGAAAGAGGAAGGGAACATTATTCCCTAATTATATAGTAGTGTCTGACTTTACATTTTCAAAGGGAGGCTAGATACATTTTGACAAATTCTTTGTTGATTACCATTTGAGATTTGGTCCAAGGCGACAACATGATCCTGAAGGTTTCTTTGCTCTTTTCAGACAAAGAATAAAAGGTGGAAAATTTTCACATGAGTTCAATTTCCCTAAGGACTTGATTAGGAATGAATTTGATTTAAATAGACAGGAATTAAACAAGGAAAAGTCGATAGCTTTTAGTAAGCTACTAGATATTGTGCATGAAATGGATCTAACATATGATCCATTGATGGAATTCACTCCATACCACAAGAGAATTGATTTTTTAATGAATAATTTCAAGGAGATAATGAACATCTTGACAACCAAAAAGATAAATGTAAGGCTAAGTCTGGATATGTAAGGACAAAGTGATATGCCAATTGAAACAAGGTCAATATGTCAGCCTATAGAAAGGCGGCCCATCTATAGGATGAAAAGGGATACTGGCAGTGATGAGGAAGAAGTAGACAGAAAAGGGAAGAAAATAATGAAGGCACCTTCACGATCAGGCCCAAAATTCAAAGTACCTGGGGTTGTCAAAATCATTGAATTAAAATCTTCACTAGAGCGCAGTCCCCCATCACCACCACCTGAGCCAAGCCCTAAGAGGCAAAGAACTGATCACCTACCTAAGGATCTCATAGATGAAATTATTGTAACTGATCAGGACATGTAGGTTGGTATGTCATCCCCTCCTAGGTCAGCTAAATTGGTTCTATCCAATTTGGATATGAAGGGTAAAAGTGTGTAGGATGCAAGAATG
>VDFB02165112.1:0-16636 GCA_007258455.2 Sequoia sempervirens | reverse complement strand
TCTCACCATCTCTCCCTCCCTATCCCACCTATCCATAGACTCTCTATCTCCACCTCTCTTCCTTTCTCTTCCCATATATCTCCATCTCTCTTTCTCTTCCCATATATCTCTATATCTCTCTCTTTCTCTCCCCATCTATCTCTATCTCCCCATATATTAACTAAGAAGCCATGCAATCATACAATAGTATATGTTGGTAAAACTATAATAGTGTTTTATTAAACTATAAGTAACAATTATCTTTCTATGTTCAAGCCTTATAAAAATAGTGTTTTATTAAACTATAATTAAATTATTGTCACCACTCTTCATTCAACATGAAATGCCAAATGTAGCAATTGTTTTGTTTCTTTTGTCAAGTTTCATTAACCAAGCTATTTACTAGGTTGAATAAAGTTGTGTTATGACCTTTCATCTCTTTAAAATAATTAGACAATATTAGTGAGATCAGGAAGGGGAGAAAACTAAACTCCTTCAAAATAGGGGTAGTTGTAGGTTTGTTTATTTTCTTTGCATATTATATACTTAGTTCCTCTAGGATAAATAAGTCACTTTAGATCATTTTCTTCTAATTTGTGTATCCTAATTAATATAGAGTAAGATCATTCATTTTAATTGACTACTACATAATAGTTTATGTGTTGAAAGAATTGTTTCCATTCTTTGTAGTTTTTACATTGGAATGCAAATCATATTTAAAATTTCATGCCAATATACTTCTTTCATAAATATATTTTTTTGAAATAAGTGCTTCATAACCCATCTAATCAAATCATAACCTATCAAAAAGGAAATAGGAATTTTCTAAAGAAAAGAACACTTGACCCAATCATAAGTGTACGGCTTTCATACAAAGGAGTGATCCACCTTAGCAATAAAAAATACCTAATTTAGACCTAGTAGTTCAACTCAACTAACCTATCAACTTGCCTTTAAGAGGCTTCCAAAAAGTTTAGAATGACCAATTTAAAAAATCCAAACAACTCTCAAAGCCTGAGAAAGAACAGAAGTCAGATTTCACACTTTGACTCCTTGAATCCTTGTACCAGTGCAAACCTAGTTTTTTCCCAATAAATCAAAACTTTCCCAAAACACCAGCGAAACCCTTGATGGTTTTAGACACCCATTTTGGAGTTATTAAACATACTTCAAGGGCAAGTACAAGTGATTTTGCAAATTTTATAGTGATTTTGCACTTGTTGATTCCATAAAGAAAACCTTATCTTGATTATAATCCATCATAGTCACATATGATCACATAATTCTTAACCATTTGATATCATGAAAAACCTCCAAAATCTAGTATTCAAATAACCCATATCAGCAAGAATTTGTGTAGGTCTGTCCGATTCATAAATCATTATATTCTCATTTTTAGCATATCGACGAAAGAACAGAAATGTCACACCGATCGTATTACATAAGAAGATACACATTGGGATGACACTGTCCATGGTATCACTGATAAATATTTTCATTGGCAAGACAAGTTCCATCAAGGTGAAATGAAAAGGTCATAATGAGCATATAGGTCTCACCGATGAAGTTCCATCGAAAAGAAACCTCTTGTCTCACCGATCAAAGCATAAGGAGTTGTATCAAAAGGAGTCTTGGCGACATGAGATCAAAGGAATAGTCATCAGGGAGAATTATAACATTGGGTAAATTACTGAATGTCTTAGCGACACACCATGTCTTGCCAATGAAGACACAAATAGATCAAGATAGTCATCGAGGTGACTCTTGGCGATATTTATATGAATCTGATAGATAGATTATGTGATATTGGCATAATGTCTCTCCGGCCAAAAGAATTTTTAATGAACGTTAGTCAAGCCTGAATAAAATGATCACCCAAATTTTGAATTGTCTTTTCGATAGAACATTTGATGTGATAGTGGGTAAATTCAAAGATCACCTACACTCATGTTCAAAGCTAGGATTACTAAAGAAGACATATCAGGGAGATTGGCTTATGGTCTCATCAATGAAGGGAATCTATTGGCAAAATAAGTCATCGGTATGACATTGGATCTGTCTTGCCAATGGAAGACATTGGAAAGACAAGGACTATCAGAGTTTTTTTTCTATCCCGTGTCGATGATTGATCTCTCACTGATGGGTTGGCTTTTGGTGGTCATTGCCAAGTCTCTATGATGACATGGTGTAGGTCTGTTTAAAACTCCCATGGGAATTGGTCGATGTGACATTGGATATGTCTTGCGATGGAAGTCATCGACAAGACATGAACCCTACTCAGTGATTTTTCTATCTGTGGATGATTGATCTCACCAATGGGTTGGCTTCCTTGTCATCACCAAGAGTCTCATAAAAGTGATGACATGGTCCTTCAGGTCTATTTAAAACTCCTGAAGAGGTCATATTGGTGTGACATTGGATCTGTCTTGCCAACGGAAGTCATCGGCAAGACATGAACTATCGGAGTGAGTTTTCTATCATGTGTCGATGATTGATCTCTCACCGATGGGTTGGCTTCGGTGGTCATCGCCAAGAGTCTCACTGATGAAGTTTCATTGGTGAGACCATCATTTCTTTCATTGAAGCGGAGGGAATATATCCCGACCAAGACATGTGTGCCATCGGTGTAAATCCTAATTGTTCACCCGACCTTCTAAGTTACACCAACAGGAGGATATCGACAGGAGTTTTGGCAACATATTCAAGACCAAAAGAAAAGTTATTGGCGAGACTTATAACATCGGAGGAACCACTGAATGTGTTAGCGATACTAAAAGTCAGGCCGATGAAGAAACAAATGAACCAAAATGATTGTCGGGGTGACTCTTGGCGATGTATATGGGAAAAATGTTAACATCGGTTAGATGTGTAGAGTGTTACCCCAATCAACAGAGTATTTAGTGAATGTTGGTTGGGGTCTAATGTATAGATCAACAAAAGTTTGAAGGTGTCTTGCTGACCAGTTCATTTGATGTGATAGTAAGGAGTTCAAAATTATGTTACATTCGTGCCTGGAGTTAAAACATTAATGGCACCACAGAGTACAGGTAATTTCATAAATTGAAAGGAAATCATTGAAAAATGAACATTATTGTGAATTGGTAGTGAAGGAAACAAGAAGACAAACAAAGGGCCAGAGAATTATTTTAGTTGAAAGACCTCATTCAAAACCAGTGATCCCTCACATTTTAACTTTTTTCATTTCTATAATTTTAAGTGGTATATGGAAGGCACCCGGCTTGTGCAAGTTGAAAGGTAGGAAACAAAGTGAGAGCAATCACCCTAAGAGTAAGAGGTAGAAAGTTGAGTTTGGAATTGAGCCGGAGGGTGCTGAATGAAAGTTGAATTAAGATTTAATTGACGAATTGACTTGCTCTAGGTCTAGAGGTAGGCACTTCATGCAACTGAGAATGGAAGTGGATAAATTGGGACATCCTAAATTAATAACACATGATGAAATATTATAGGTTAAATATCATTGGGAGGAGTCAACTACATATTCACAAGGTAAATATGATACACTTGCTGCAATAATCAGAAAAAGGCAGGCCAACTTACTGATTTGGTTCAATAAGCTATGGGGAGCATATTAAAAGAACCATGTTATAGGGAAGGAACACAAGAGAATTGATGGAAGGATTCAAGAAAAGTTTTGAGAATTAAATGAAAGATATTTTCCTGACAATGTGGCCATTAGTATGGGTAACCAAATTATAAAGAAACATATGGACTATTATGAGGAATTGCGAGAAGATGCAAAGGGGTTGGTTGATGTTACAAATATGGGACTACCTACACTATTTGAAGATGGAGAAAAGTTGAAAGAGAAAGCCAAGTGGATCAAAGAATGTGAATTGATGCTGCAGGGAATTCTGGAAAATGCTACAGGGAAGGATTCGACATTGGACGAGAGTTGCAAGCACAATGAAAGGATGATAAAGGTGGAAATATTGGCCAGGAACACATTAGGAGATGTTGATACTCATGAACGACAAGATTATCTAGATCATTTATCAAATGTTCATCTATGGCTAAATAGAGCCTAATCTCTTGTTTTAATTAGTTAAGTAAAATAAAACATTTGTGAAGGGATGTGTCCCTTCCAAGTTTTGATGTATTTATATCTATTCCATAGTAATGCAACAGATATAGGCGTTAGGAGATATTCAGTAGATAGCTTTCTAGCAAAATCCTTTCATATACAGAGACTCAGATGCATGTATTTTGATGGAGTAAATGAAGATATCTAAGTTATGGATTAAGATTTTGGTATCAGTTGTTTGTTAAATGTATGCAGTTATTTTATTGTCTCCATTCTGATGCTTCTCTATTGTTTAAATTGATATAACAAGTTTATACTTAGTTTATCATTGTACATTTGCTATATATGTGTGATATGGTTATTTGGTTCTCTCGAGTAGGGATTAAAATCTTTTAATCAATCACAACAATTAGGAAGTGTTAGTTGGATTAATAAGAAAAATCACATAACTAGAATTTCCATTCTATCTCAAGAAGAGTTTTTCAATTATTCACTTGCACGTTTACACAAGTTGTAAACAATTTATGTGCCTGATAGTTTGAATTATTTCCATTATTGAAATCCACATTTGTAGATATTCATTAGACTCCATATACCCAATAAGGCACTGGTCTCCCCTTGTATTCTTTTATAATTTTCATTATTCTTATTTATTTTACACTTACATTTACAAATACACATACATATGCATTTACTATTTTCATTTATTTCTCATGTAGTTTAATGGTTTGATCGATTTCATATTATATGTGTTGAAGACTTTAGAATTTCAATTACATTAATTTATGGATATGGGTATGTCGCGGGATCATGATGGGCCAAAAAGTGGCAATATGATGGGTATGTGGTGGCGACTTTTAACCCAAAATTGATGGAAACAAAAAGGGTTTTTAAACAAGATTCTCAAATTTCCACCAGTAATAAATTATTCTTTTACTTTGGATTTAATAATTAATTATTATTCATTTTCTATTCAAATTATGACTAAAGGATTGATTGAAAGACTGAGTTAAGAAAAAGCTATCTATAACTTTTCAAACGATATCTACATTTTTTTAATCAAAACATGTGTCACATTCTATGCTTTACATATACTATAGGATTAAAAAAATTGAATTTCATGAAGTTTTGAACAAGTTAAAGGTGGTTAGACATACGAGTTTTATATTTTTTAAAAGATGTAATAAAAATTCATAATTAGTGTTTATTTGGAAAAAATTACAAAAAATATGCATCACATCGAGACATGAGTCTTCCTACTTACATCTAAAATATTATAAAAAAATATTATTATTTTATTGTGGTTAGGGTGGTCAGATAGATGCCTACTTATTTTTTCCCTTAAATTTAAGTACTACTGCATTGAAATGTCAAATTTTCACCAAATAGATTTTTATTTTTTTTAAACAAACCTAGTAGTTTAGAAACTACATTGAATTTTCCACAGACTCTATTCTTATATTTTTTTGAAATAATATAGATAACTTATTCAAATTTTTACGTAAAGTTGCCTAACTCTGATTTTTCTATTTTTTTTGTCACTTACAGGCCTCTTTTTTCCATAATGATCCTACACATACCTATATGTTGTATCTATAACACAACAAAGCCATATGCTCTTTGCATTTACACTTGCATTTAGAAATAAACATTTAAATACATAAATATAGATTTTTTTAATTATATGTTGCATTTATTGTTCTAGGAGAGGATCTAGTAATTGCATTTACATTTACATTTAAAAATACAAATACATACATACATACATATTTATGCATCCTATGCCCTATTCATGTATCCAACAATTACAACAGTATCCATGGGACCTCTTACATAAGTTACAGTAATCACAAAAAGTGTAAGAGCCCCTTTATATCATTTTTGGACTACAAAACCCTCAAACACAGGGTAACGAGGTTGTATGCAAAGAAATGAAGCTTTCTAACTCAAATCAATGCCTTAAGCCCTCAAATTAGATTCAAATCAAAGCTAGCACATATCTGGCACTTTTTTCTCTAATAGCTAAGATGAATTCCATTAGGCTTGTACTCTCCTTGGTTGCAACATAGATATTTGAAGTTCATAAATGGATGTCAAAAGTGCCTTCTTGTATGGAGACTTATAGGAAGAATTTTACATGTTTTAAACTCTAGATTTTATAAATAGTGATAACTCCAACTCTATGTGAACATTGAAAATTCATTGTGCAGATTGAAATAGGATCCTTGAGATTTGTATGAAAAGATCAAAATATTTCTCATTAATTCTATTTTTATACGGATTCCTGATGACCCTATAGTCTACACTCAAATATTAGATAGGAAATTCTTTAGTTTTATACTCTATGTTGATAACTGAATAACTATGGGATCTTACACCAAATAGATTCATGATTTGGAAGTATACTTGGTGAGGCATTTTAAGATGATTGACTTAGATTTGTTACATTTTTTCCTTGGTTTAGAAATTTTATAGTCTACCAAAGCAATTTTTTTAATTAATCCAAATATGCTCAAGGCATTATTTGACACTTAAACATAGAAAATCCAAGTTCACACCAACTCCTTTTTAATTTGGATTCAATCATTCTACCATGCTTTCTTTTCCTACAAGTTATTGTACACACTATAACACTACAAAACCATATACTCTTTGCATTTACACTTGCATTTAGAAATACACATTTATATACATAAATAAAGATTTCTTTAATATGTTGCATTTATTGTTCTAGGAGAGCATCCAATAATTGCATTTACATTTACATTTAAAAATACAAATACATACATACATACATACATATTTATGCATCCTACGGCCTATTCATGCATCCTACAATTACAAAATATTCATGGGACCTCTTACACAAGCTACAGTAATCACAAAAAGTGTAAGAGCCCCTTTATATCATGTTTGGACTACAAAACCCTCAAAAACAGGGTAATCGGGCTGTATGCAAATAAATGAAGCTTTCTAACTCAAATCAATTCCTTAAGCCCTCAAATTAGATTCAAATCAAAGCTAACACATATCTTCATGACATGTAATTTATTTCACATCAAAATATGGCTGCATGTGACTGTATAGTGCCCCCTAATAGGAAAAATACATAAATTTTGAAGAAAAACACATATTTTTGAATGTTAAGAGCTTGTATTTTAAATCCTCAACCATTACAATGATCACTTTATTCCTTTTAAAGGACTTTACACCTCAACCACTGAACAACCACCTCTACAACTCACTTTTTAATCTTTTATGATCACATGAAACATAAAACACACTAATTTCAAGGTTGTTAACATCACTATTGAAATATTTTAATTTTTTGACCTTTCAAATATTGAAAAGTACATCATTAAATTAATTATGTAATGGCATACACAATTAAAAATATCATGAATTAATTACATAACCACATAAGTCAAATATAATTCTATCAAAAAATTAATATCAAATAGATAATATAATCGCATAACTCATACATTTCAATGTCATTGATCTTCTTTTTCATCCAACTCATTGTCTGTATCATCCGATCCAAATTCAACATTGTAAGGATTGGTCATATCATCATCGTCATCATTGATATCAGTTTTGATAATTTCATCATTCACACAGATATCATCTTCATGAACATTAACTCCTACATCATCATGATCTAGTTCCTCCTCTTTGACATCTTCATCAGGAACATCATCAACTAACTATTGATCCTGATCATCATCTAGATCATCTTCTACATCTTCGGTATCTTCTTCTTCCAACACATTTTACTTTTCTAGACTTCCTCTTGGATCATGTCTAACAACAAATGACCAACCCGGTTTACCTAGAACCTTTGAGTAAAATACCTACTCACATTGGCTTGGAAGAACATAGGGCTCATTTGTAGCTCGCTTGATTGACCTTGTATTAACCATGGTAAATCCATTATCATGTTCAATAGCAGTTCTCTTGGGATCAATTTCATTCAATCGTATCCTGTGCCATAGGATGTCAAACAAAAATAATCTGAAGAACTTAAAGTCACACTCAAGTATATCATCCAAAATCCCATAGTATTGATTTTTTGAGACTTCAGGATGTATGTCACTTCTAGATGAAACATTAATCACTTGAAAGATCAGAGTTATACTAGAATCACAAGTTTTCTTTTTTGTGTCATCCAACTTTTGATTCAAAATTTATGACCATTGCACTACATAGCCTTGTGGTGTTTCACCTACAATATGTCCACCATGTAAAATCTATTCCAATATTATCAATTGATAGACATATTTATTCTGGCTAAATTTATGCAAAGAAAACAATCTCAACATATATATGTTTCAATATAGCTTTCAATTTTTCCGTTTGAAAATAATTAAATAATAAGGGTGATTAATTACATGGCAATGGACTACTATTCCAAAACCGATGTTTTTCCGTCTTTTTCACAATGCAAACTCTGATGGTTTCAACCATGTTCTGTCCCTCCATGCCAATTGTTCATCCCACTAATGAATCGCTCAATCCATGCTACCGCCATCCAATAAAGATTGTTTACATATGCCCAAAGTGTGCATCCTAATTCTCACCCAATCAGAGTAAAAATTGAAATTCACAAATGACATATAATTAGTTAAATACCATGGTATACGACCTTAATTCATAATTGATGCCTATTGAAGATTAATAATTAAATAAGTACAATATACATAAAAACCATATGTAAAATGTATTCAAATTAATCTCCATGACCATCTTATAATTACCTCTCACTTTCCTCAATCTACCTTTCCCCAACAGGTACTCCCCTTCGAATTTGTTAATGGAGTTGGGATCCCAAATGCGATCTACATGGATCTTTGCTGCAAACTTAGGAAGATATTCACTAATATACACCATGGTCTAGTATACCATATATCCCTCCACCATAGAACCCTCAAGATGTGCTCTTTGTCTAACCAAAGCCTTCAAAAATTTCAAGTGCCTCTCAACCATCCACATTGACCTTGTGTGTACAAGTCCACACAATTCAATCTCCTCAACTTGGTGTATGAGGTAGTGTTCTTGTGCATTGAAAAATTTCGAAGGTAGAAACTTTTGCATTTCACACATTAGACTAAGAATTTTTCTCTTCCAATAATTTATATCTTCTTTATGGATTTCTTTTAGATAACAAACTTTATCTACAAGTGATTACAGAAAATATAGTAACGATATTTAACAAAAATATACGATAATACATAACAAGTAAAACAAATGACAATTATAAGATCTATACAATGAATTGAACAAATATAGCTACTTTACCTCATGTATTTTCCAAGTAAGATCATATATAACTTGCTTGACTTGTTGTCAAAGCTGTCTAGGAGAGATAGAGGTAGAACGCATCTAAACAATTATAAATGAGATTTTTATTATTTTTCCAAAAGTAGTAAACATAATACACCGGTACATGCATTATGTACACTGTATATAATATACTAGAATAATTACCTTAGTGAAGGTATTCCAATCATGTGTTTTCATCCCTAACCCAAATTCACCTTTCTTTGTTATTATATTGTTTATGTTCGTAGCAAATCTTATGGGAAATTGAATTTTTCGTATGACTTCTTTTATAGCATTACTTTGTTGCTCCATTAATAACCAAGGAAGGACACTTATATTAATTTGGTGTCCATCGTTATTTAATTGAATGATATTTTTCATTACATGATTGGCTTCTTGAATGTCACTACAAATTTTGACAATTTTTTCTTTGTCATGCCTTCCATCCAATATTTTCCATATTGTTTCTATTATATTCTTTCCAATATGCATTGTATCAAGCAAATACACAATTTGTAGTCATTGGCAGTAGGGAAACCTACTAAATTTATGGATAAATTTTCAGTCCTCACAGCCGACCATTAATGCCTTGATGACCTTCATGAAGCATATAAGTTAAGCAAATTAACAACGACAATCATTGTCAATTACAACATGAGTAAACACAAAACAATATAAAAATATGAATTCAAAACATATCATATATGATAGATAAACAATTTGATATGATGTATAACCTTAATGATTAATTCTATTATATTCCAACTTCCATAGGTGTGAGGTGTGTGTCATTCTCACGTGGTTTTGGATGTGTCTCTTTCCCATTGAAAAAAATGCTTTTCAATAGTTCGGGATACTTATGATTTATGTGGGAGGAAGTTCCTATAACACTATCAAACACTTGCTTTCCTAAACTTGTTGAACGCATATCATCTTTTGGACCACAAATTGACATGCAAATTTTTCTTTGCTTGAAGACCTACAAGATCATATATATATATAATTGATTTAAATATGTCAATTTTTATAATTATATATAATGAATAGATATTTAAAAACATGCATGATATCTACTTCAAAAAAATTAAATAATATTGTTAAAGTGCACTCAAACATTATGCAACATACACAAAAAGTGTTAGCCCCTGGGCATCATGAATTGTCCATACAAGCATTGCAGTAATGGAATTGAAATTGTCTTAACTCATTGGTCTAGAGATCGCCATACATAGTGACAAATTCATAACTTTTAGTGGGGCCAATAAGAGGCTCGATATATACATTCATATCTTTAACTTGGTACTACCTAGTTGAATGAACATAAATATTACACAATTATTATAACCATTTTACTGCAATATATATAAATTAATGTACATGACTATTGAATGAAAAAAATATAAGTCATTATGCAACAAATAAGACAAATGAAATGCTACTATGTTAAACAAAATTGATGTAAACAAATACCTGGAACAATCATTGACAACATTATGTGCTCCCTCTTTATTAACATCCATGGAGGAATGTTATTGTTGATAACAAAAATAGGCCACACTGAGTAAATAGATCTTAGCTCTCCAAATGGATTGACACCGTCTGCTCCCAATGAAAGCCTGAGATTACGAGGTTCTTCTTTAAAGTGTGGAAATTTTTCCTCCATGTCCCTAATTGTAGAATCATCCACAGGAATTTGAAGAATGTCATCTCCACTTTTATTCCGTGCATGGTAATCCATAAATTACGCTAAGCTTTTGCACCTAAATAATCGTTGCATATGTGGAATAATGGGAATATAATGAAGAAGCTTGCGAGACACCTTTTTTGTTAGTTGATCTGTTCGATATCTACTGATATGACATTTTGGGCATTCTGTTGCAAATTGATGTTGTTTATGATATATAATATGATCATTGGGAAATGCATCTATTGCTTGATACTCCATTCTGATATCTTTCATAACGCTAGATAAATCTCGATATTCATGAGCGAGGTAAAATATTTGATGGTGTTAATAAAAATTCACCAATCAATCTACAACGTATTGATAGTTTGTTAATATAAAGAATATTAATGGTACATATTTCATCCTTTATTTACTAGTAATGAACTAACAACAATTAGAATAGATGAAAAAGGATGACATAAATGACATGCCTCAACATCTGTGAGATTGCTATGTTTGATAAACCATTCATAACCTTCAAGTTCAACAACAAAAATACAACAGAGAGAAGAGTTTGGGAGCCTTCTCATAAAGAGGCTCATATGCCTTCTCAAGTACAAAATCATGAGCATCATCAAAGTCATCTTGACCATCATGATCAGCTCTGCCACTAAATCTGGCATGGATCAATGTATTTGTACCATCATCTTCAACTGTGTTTTTTGGTGCATGATCATCTTCTTCTATAGGATCATTAACTTCATCTTTGATATTCATAGCTCCATGTTTGTCCACTTGCAAAACCACATTCTCCGAGCCATGATAATCCATATCATCTGCCCTAGGGCACCCCACCTTTATAATAATGATAGACACAAATAAAATATGATCATCATCAAGTGATTTTATATATATATAAACTATTAAAATGATATAAAAATTTACAAATTCAATCAACATAAACACATATAATGTACAACTTACCAATGGACGATAATCATAACCCCCTTCAATGTGACCATGTTGCCTACAATGTTTCTCAACTGTTGTGATTAAAAGTCATCTCATCTTTAAGCCCTTGCAATTATTGCAAGGAAAATAACATTTCCCATTGATCACCCTTTCTTTTCAATCTAGCTCACAATCTATCAAGTGTCTCTTCATTTTGCTCTGGACTAATATTATCTTACATGATTTTTCTTTACCAAAGTTTGATTATTTAGATCTTCAAAAAATATCAAACTCACACTCCAATAATTTTTGTTCATAGACAGGTAACAAAATCTAATAATTTTGATATTTTACACCAAAATAATTTGGTATGCAACCACCCCCTCGCTATACATAGTTAATGACCCAAAAAAAAAAATTAAAATGCTAATTCCAAAACTTATTAAATTCTGATTTTACTATGATTTCCAACCATTAGACTCCTAAAATCATAATATTGAACTTGCACAACAAAATCTGAAAATGCAATTCTGAAAATGCACAAGTTTAAAAATGAAATCTAATGAGATGTTGCTTTAAAATATTATTTTCAAACCTAGAAGTACAAATATGACTTGAAAAATGAATTATTGGAAAGGACAATGACTACCCTCAACCTGGTGATAGCTTCTTGAATTTTTTCTGATTTTTCCCAAGAAAATCATCCTTAGTTCTCCACAAACTATCATAAGTATAGCAAATTCACAAGGAGAGCAAATTTGTAAGTATCAAAAAATGATGTCGTAGTAAATAATTGAGCTCACTTCTTATTTATGTCAAAATAAATTTTGACTTCACATGTTCATCAAAATTTCAACTAAAAAATAGGTTAGTCAAAATTTTGACGAACGTCGAGGATAAAATTAAATTTTTTTTGAAAATTACACATTAGATATCACTAGTACCCAACAATACATCTAATTATCCATCTTTCGTCAAAAAATTTCATCATATTTTGTAGTCCAATGAGTTAGTGTTAGAATAAAAAAAGGCAAAGTGGACCCCAGTGGTCGGGTGGATGGGTTCTCCCCGCCGTCTAAAATGATAGAAGCAATGCAGCGTCACAAGGATCAAGTTTTGTAGGAGCAGGCCTAGGAAGCTTAGGCAGAGGCTGAATTTGAAGTGTTAGGTTTGTTAAGTTTGTTAAGCTCTTTGACGATCGGTTGAAGGAGGCCCGAGATCGCGGGCCTAGGAGGTGGTCCCGCTATTGGGTCAAATTGTTGTTTGTTCAAGGTTTTGATGGCGATGAGCCGATGTGGGCCTAGAGCGTGTCAATTCCCTGTGCAACGAATGACAGTGACAACATCTAGTTCTAGATTGATCTTAGGAGATGCCTTGGAGGTTTTTTTAGACTTTGGCCATATGGGTTTTTTAGGGGGTGTCATGTTTTATCATGTTGAAGCATTTTAACCCATGTTTGTTCATTGTTTCAAGTGCAAAAATATAAAAAACCTCACGAGAAGGAGGATGACAAACCTACCTCAAAATTCTGATGAGGGAAGATGCGAAATCCACTAAGGACGACCAAATGATGATCACAGACGTTAGGGTGGTAGGCGACAGATGCACTGAACTCCTTAGAAAGCACCTAAACTTCTCTAGCAAACCTGAAAAATGAAAATGACAGGTCAGGCCATATATTTATACCCCAATATGCATTTAATGCCCTCATTTAATGCCTGTACGGATGAAAGGATGGTTGGTGGGTTCAAATCCTAGATGGCGATGGGAGGTTCAGGGCCTGGGGACCAGTAAGACATGACCCTGTAGACGCCTCAAATTTCATTTAGAAATCATCAGCGAAGGGGAACCCGGGGCCTGGAAGGTGAAGAGACACTACAGGTTAGCCATCAGAAATAGCGAAGATGGAACGAAGTTCCAGGGATGAAAGTCTGGAGGTGCGGGCCCGGGATGGTCAAGGGCAGTGCAATTTCATTGTAAGTTAAACAGGGCAACGAATGAGGACTTGGGTTCTAGGGCTTGGGATGGTCAAGGGCAGTGCAATTTCATCGTAAGTTAAATAGGGTGGCGAATGAGGACCCAAGTTCTGGGGCTCGGGAAGGCGAAAGCCTTATGCTGTTCAAAACGATGAATGCCTAGAGGAAGCCCGGCTAGGGAAACCTGATGAGGATGGCCCACCAAGCCCCAAGGCTGCTCGTACAAGGAAATTGTCAAGGAGAGTCTGCAAGGATCTAGGACCTAACCAAGATGGAGGGGATGAAACATGGTCAACTCAAAATGAGATTTTGGAGGTACGCTGACCATCTAGGACACTAGAATGGAGGCACACAAAATGAGGTGGTGACAAAATGACACAATAAGGTGAAAGAAAAGAGGGTCCCCATTCTAAACGGGGCGTGTTTGTTGAGGGCACAACAATCCAATCTATTCATATCTCAAACCAATGTATACCAACGAACATACCAAAAACTTTATGCCATCAACATATAAACCCAAAATCTATAATCAAGTTTATATATACACCATCCTACACAAAGAAAACTACAAGATAATAACACATAGAAAAATTTGATCAAACACCTTTGGAACATCTTAATACTAGATATTAAAGTGTAACCAATATAAGTGAGATGCTCCCCTCATAAACACATAGACATCCCAAAACTCCCACTACATGGGTAATATCAAATCTAAACACTAGATAAATGCATTAACAATTTCACCTATAATACTCACATAGAGGATGTGGCTAACTCCTTTATCTCAAAATACTTGTTGGAATTGGTTTAATCAACAATAATATGCACTAATTTATAATGCACAATCATTTTAATAAGATTATGTACACTAAGAAATTAAGCCAAATGTGAATTTAATCCCACATATCACCACCAAAAGGCCTATGTAGGGGAAATGTCCCTTGATAGGTAAAGATTGTATGGTATTTGATTTGCATTCTTCTAATTTGTTACAAATAAAATATTTTCAAGCACATGTGGAGTATTAAATTTTTTGACGTAATTTTTTTCTAATGTATCCACTTGCAAGTAGTCGTAGAAGCATTATTACCAATAAAGAAGCCTATTTTCACCATCGGGTAGTAACAACCTCCAATATCTTAGCGTATTTATTTTTTTTATGGGAAATTTTTGGTTTAAATTATAACTTTTACCCCAACTTATATGATTTGAAAATGTTTATCATATTTCTAGAAATACATGAATTAGATATAAATATTATCATAAAATGTGTCCCAATCAATAAATTAGGAATGTTTTAAATTTTTTAAACACACTCTAACTAAGTATGTAAATGTTTTGAGCAAGCCACACAAGGTTACATGATAGTATGATGCTTAAAAAAAATAGGGTTTTGACCTTGCTCTCCCAAACATAATTCCTAAGATCAATGAAACAGAGAGAAAATGCATTTGTAATTCCCATGAATCTCTACTACAAAAGAAATTAATATTTAATAGTAAGTTGAGTTTATTGAACCATAAACCTATTAAACCAACAACACCATTCAGGTCTTTGTGACAATTACCTTTACAATCAAGATAGAATAATGATTCATTTTGTATAATAATTTTTAAAAGCATGGCATTATTTCTTAATTGCAAAACATATTGTTAAAACAAGATGAATCTACATGGTATAATATATTATGATTTTTGTAAATAGTGAAGTACAATTGAAACACCCAAAGCCAACTTAAAAATATTAAATTCAAAGATTGTAAATTTTCCATTTGGGGTTATATTTAAATTTATATAGCAAATATTTATTGTTTTAATTTGTGCTTTAATTTAAAATTTGAAATGTACAAGTTTTTGTTTCAAGAGTAATAACTATTTTCCAACAATTGATATCTAGATAAAATTTTATTTTTCTTTTTGTAAACATGAATTAAAAATGAGAATCTTATAATACAATAAAAAATAAAAATATGATTTAAAAAATATTAAGATACCGGCGCGTTCTGAATATCAACGAGAGTGAAACCTTCACTTTGAATCCAGCAGAACATCCAGAAAATCTCGGAGTCGTTTCGTCAACGCTTTTGCTGGTAAAGTTGGCGAAAGCCTTTTCTGTATGAACGTAATTGTACAAGTCATACAGAACCTTGAAATGCCTGGCCATTCACGGGACACGCCCAGTCGAGGGAACTTCGAGAAACGGATAGAAGTCGGCCACATTGGGCTTTGCGATGAGCTCCATTAATTTCCAGATGGTATCTTTCACCTCACCAGAAGCTGGATTGTGCGGATCGAAGATACTTGCGCTGAAGATTATGTTGCCTAACAAATTCAGAGACGTGCAGAACACCATCCGCCCGATATCCACAACCTTTCCCTTGTCCTCGAATATGAGTCGAATCGTGCGAAATACTTGATCTCTTCTAAGATGTTGCAGAGGATCCAGTCTTTTTTGACTAAAAAGCTCAACAGTCAAAATGCGTCGGAGATTACGCCAGTATGGTCCGTATTCGGCCCAAACTAGCGAGGACTTGTGATGGGAGAAGGATCTGAATGCTTCTATCATCAGTTGCCCCGCGAAGATGTGGTCGTGGGTTCTAAGGAGCTCCCTGGCCATGGCAGGGGATGAGGCCACAACTGCTGTTTTCATTCCCACACGGAGAGCCATAAGTGGACCGTATTGCAGAGAGAGGTCACA
>VDFB02165111.1:17037-37466 GCA_007258455.2 Sequoia sempervirens | reverse complement strand
GCCCACATTCTACATATTCTCCTAGTTCTATGCATGCTCCGACAAAAAGTAGTTTTTTGGTGATTGAGTGAAGTGTGCATGCATGAATTTTAGATTCCACCACCTTTTCATGATATTTCCATCACCTTTGCATGAAATAGCAGAGTTTTCACATTGGAAGGCATGTAATATGAATTCAAGTTTGAATTACTATGATAACTAATATACAATTGAAGTTTGGAGGGGAACAACCTTTGAAAAAGTCAAATTTTGAGTTTGAGAAAGAAGAAGCAAAGGCTACATAATTGGGTAGAACTCCATTTAAAACTTTGGTTTTTAGGTATGTGAAGTCTTTGTACATTTTCTTTCATTCTATTATGGCTTGCTTTCATTTTTGTTGTTTTGCTTATTCCATGTTGATCAAATTGTTTGTTTGTCATGTTACAACCTTAGGTTGTCAATGGAAATTTTTAATTACACAATTCTATACACTTTCCTATTACATTTTTAAACCACATCTCTTTGAGGCATTTTGTTAAATTTAACAATCGACTTTCTTTGTGTATGCTTCCAAAGCTTTCATTGAGGTATTTTGTCAAACAGTTATACAAACTAGTTGATTGCCTTGTCTATGCTACCAAATTTTCCATACATGTCTCCAAAAAATTGGAATATACTCCTAATGCAGTAGGGGGAGGCCTGCAACATACAAACACACAACTCCAATCTACAAACAAATTTACAATTTACAATTTCATTAGGACCTCTCCTTTCAACAAATTCACATTGTTTAGGTTGTAGCATATCAAAGTCACTCAATCGGGTATAATTCCCCACATAACCTTCTCACTTCTCAGCAGACCCCCAAATCCAAAAATAGTCTTTACTTAGGTCTCAAAACAAAATATTTTCCAGGTTTTAGGACCTTGCATGCTCAAATAGGTTTCCAATACAAAAACCCTCAATTTGCTCATAAATATCTAGGGTTTTCTATATTTCACAACTCCAAGGCCTTCCAAGCCTCACCAAAGCATCAAACAAGTTTGTCAGGGTCTACAAAAACAAAATAAACCTTCACTAGGCCTTTAGCCTCATTAGATCTCAAAAACACCACTTTGGTTCCTCCTTTTCATGCCAAAAACTCACATTCTTAGCCTAAGATAACATCACCAGCCCTATGAAGCCTTACCACTATTAAAAGAAACATGAAACTTGAAAACAACATAGTATAGGCCTTTCCTCTGAATGAAAAGTCACCACAGTAGGAGGAAAGGCTCCATCTTTAAATTAAAGTAAAACTCATACCCTGTTGGTTTGTACAGGTTGATCATGAAGAATGGAGTTTTTCGTTCACCAAAACAACCAAAGGAGTCTCAAAATAGATTGAATTCCAAGTTAAGACCTACCACCATAGTGATTTATGAATTTCTAATCATGGGAGGCATGTACTGGGTCGTACACAGGAAAAAGAAACTGAAAACACAGAAAAAATACTTGAAACTCCACAGTTTAGGCATTGAGTAGAGCACCAAATCCTCAAAATAAATTCATTGAACCCTTTATTCATGCTTGTATGATTTTTTTATACATTTTCAAATCAGGAGTCCCAACTTCCTTCAATGCCCATAACCACCCTTGAACCACCAAACCTTCATTAAGCCTAAAAGTACTAGTATTAGCAATGGTTTGCTTAATAAGCTCCATTATGCAAATTTGTTGTTCTACAGACCTAGGACCATTTAGACACCTTTATTTTACCCATTACAAAGCCTTTCAACATATCCAACAATCACCAATGTTTTTTTGTACCAAACTGCACAAATTATCAAGTTTTCTACGCTTTTAAGGGCCCAAATTAGCCCACTTTCACAAAGGGACCACCTTCAAAACTTTTCCAAATCTCCTGAAACCTTGGGGAAGCACTTTATATCTATAAAAACTTCAAATTATAGCATTAGATTGCAGAGATTCAATCATTTACCACCCAAACCATAAAACCCTCTCCCTAGGCTTAGAAACTGTATGTTTTATTGAAAGTAGCACTTGCCAAACACTCCAAAACTTGAAAATTGTTGAAAAAATCCTAATATACCCTACTCATGCTCAATCTAACATAAATTCAATCACCAAAAGCTCAGTTTTGTTAAGGAAAACTCAACATTTCCTCATTTGGTTTGACACCCAATCCAAGATCATCCTCCATTCAAGTTTATCATGTCCTTTTATAATGTTTCCCTCTTAAAACAAACCACTTAACTTCGAAAACTAACATTTGAAAGAGGTGACCATTGGTCTCCCTCTTTAATATACTTTTACAACCCTTCACTATTAGTTAATTTGACTTGACTTAGCACTTTTGCATAGGTAAAATTATTCGTCATGTCGAAGAAACGAACTGTTAAAAGGAAAAAACTAACAAATGATCAACTCCAAGCCTTCAAAGATAAAGAGAAAAAATGGATGAGGGAATATCGTGAAAAGTAGAAATTGGGAACGATTGACGAAAACAAGCCAATTGAAGAGGAACCTCAACCGTCAAAAAGAGAAAATAAATTGGCAGCACAAAGGGCGTGAATGCAAAAGAGTCATGCTAGGTGAGATGTAGATACCATAGTTGGAGACACACCCTCTACCACAAGTGAATATGAAGGGACACCATTAAGCACAAGCAAATATGGAGGGACACCATCTACCACAAGTGAGTATGGTTGGACACCATCCACCACATCTGAAGTTGAGAGTACATCATTGCTTGGATTTGACGAACAAGGTATGCCATCATCCCCACATGAACCTCAAGGTATGTATTCTATTCCACCCTCGGTCGAAGGTACGCAATCTAGCCCACCTCAATTAAATATTGATGAAATTTCTAATGTTGAGATGTATGTACCTAAGAGAACACCACCTAGAATTTTGTGTAGAAAGCCAAAGTTTTTGATTAATATTCATGAGGATATTTTGCAGCACATGGAAGGTAAGATTCCATAACACACTTGTAGAAGATATGCTGATAAGATTTGGAAAATGTTCTTTGAAGGGCTAAATGAGATCGAAAGATGTCAACTATTTGTTCAAATGATGCAGGGTTTAAAGTACAGAAACATCATGAAGACTCTTGGGTTGAGAACATCGAATGCATCAAGTGAAAACACTATTGTGAAGAATCTAATGGATGCTTATGAGAGTGTGGGTAATACCTCACGCTCCAAGGATAGTAATGTCACCCGATGTGTCATTACATTGACTTTGGCAAGCTATCAAACAAAGAGATCTTGTCTCATTAAAAAGACAAGTTAACAAATGGGAATTAGTAGAAAAAATTTATCAAAAGCCATTCAAAGGCGGCAAAGAATTGAGGGCACCGATTCACATGAATTATGGGCATTCTCGGGAAGACTACCACATAAAGATAAAAAATTTGTTGAAGCATTGAGAACACTAATTGAATATTATTGGAAGAATAATAAAAGGCCATCTCTAAATCAAAGGGATGTCGTAAGAAGGAGAATCAGTAGTCGGAACCGTGAGCCACATCCAAAGCATTTTTTGGATACGACTCAAACCCAATTTTTTCATAAATTTCAAAATGCTTATCCTCAAATTAGTATTTCTCAAAGTTTTTTGAAATGCTTAAACCTTTTTATGTCAAGATAAATCACACATGCACTACTTGTTGTTTTAGACTACATATTGAATTCACTAACCATTATGATGTTTATTGTTCTATATGTTTAGATTTGCATACTAACGATGTTTTGCAGGATTGTGGCATAGAAGCCCGACCAAAATCTTCAAGAGAGTTCTTATCAAAAAATTTATGTCAAATAGAGGATGGCCAAATACAGGACAACATGTTTGGATGGTTCATGCGAGCATTTGGTGGCTTGCAACGAATGCCAGTATGTCAACATATGGAAAGTACAGATGAGGTGGGACATAAACTAGTAGATTTTGGGAAGTATAAAATAGTGGCATATGCTACAAAAGATGGGTCTCAAGCAAAAAAGTGTGATTTGGTTATTGAGAAGATTCCAGTGTATCATTTTATGTCCATGTTTCATGAGAATCTAGTGTATGAGTATGCAAGGCATACCCATAGAGATCGATGGCTGAACACGCAATTCAAGCTATGCAAGGACACCTTTCCAGTTGGCAGCATAGTATCAATGGTTGACTTTGCAAAGAACTACACTCTACAGCCACAGTGTGAGGTGCAGTCACAGTATTACAACTCCACACAGGTTTTGATATTTGTGCACATAGCATTCATTCATGCAGCTGATAGTACAGAGGACCAAAGGAAGGTATTGAGGGAGTATCACTTTTATATTAGTGATGATCGCACACATTCTCTAGAGTTCGTGCAAGGTTTCTTCTAGATGTTCTATAGTGATTTGGCTCGGAGGGGCATAGCATACAGTCGAAATATAATATGGTTGGATAACTGTGCAGCATAGTTCAAGAACGTGCGCATGTTCTACTGGTTGTGCAGGATGCATCTCACTACAGGTGTTCAACATATGTGGAACTTTTGTGAGGCTGGGCATGGAAAGGGGGAGCATGATGGTACAGGAGCATGCGTGAAAATAGCATTAGCACGAGAAGAGTTAAAGTATAAAGACAGTGCAAAGTTGATAGATGCAAGTTCAATCGTCGAGTGGTGCAATGCTTCGATGGATCCAGGTAATGAAGGTATGTCTTCAGTTCATATATTTTTTTGGTTGATGGATGATACTAACATTGCACCATATAAGGATTGTTGTACACTAACAGGATCGAGTGAGCTACACTCTTTCCTTAGCTCAAATGCAGGTTCATTGAGTATCGATAAATGTAAGATGGCATGCTTTTGTTCTTTATGTACAATGCAAGTCTAGAATGATTGTGAGTCAGGGGAGTGGGTTGACAAATGGTTGAAAATTTATCTTAGCCCACTTCACATATATCACCCTCTGACGACATTGAAACTAACACAGATGGAATCATCGATTGACTTTGACCATGTATCAAATCTAGTTCAACTAGGTAATATATCTACTTGCTTAGTTTTAGAAATTCCATATTGTTATCTTACTTTGTACTGTATTCATAATGTTGACTAATTTCAAGTGATTTTCTGCACATATCAATGCAGGGCGTGTTTATGCAGTTATTGCATATGAAGAAAATGAAGAGGGAATGAACTATTACTTGTGTCGTTGTGTTGAGGCCAAAAAGAAATTGGAAGCCCCAGTTGTAGATGGAGAAAAAATTGAATACCCTACAGACTCAGTTGTTGTTACTGGAACGTGGCTTAGAAGGTACCCACATAAGAGTGTTAAACATTGGCTATTTGAGGACTTTGACACGCATCGTAAGATTCTTCATTACTCGAACCTTGTTATGGCATCCAATGTTTGTTTGAGAAAATATGGGGGTAGACCTTTGAACAAGACCTTGTGGAAGGTCTGTGAGTCTAACCATGAGGCAATACTTGACACAATAAAGAGTAGAGCAGATCTAGATGGTTCATTGGATTAATTTGTAAGTATATGCACAATGGTTCTTATTAATTTATACTTGTATCCACATTAATTTGTTTGATGCCAATGCTATCATGTCTTATTTTACTTTGCATACCTGTAAGTAACCCGGTAAACATTGAATGGTGTCCCCTTGCAAAAAATGCAAATTTATGAGCCATCCAAGAGAATCTCAGGCATAAAAGCAATGCAACATCCCTATTTTGATGATATTGAAAAATCTCAATTATGATTTTCAGCCATTACAAAAGTGTGTGCGAAGCTTGGTGAGGTAATTTCAAGTTATTCATTTGAAGTTAACCTTATCATGAGCACCTATGATGTAGACATTATAGGAGCATCTCAAATTTCAAGATATTCTAGATTCATGACAGGTGTTGTGTGCAATAGGTATCTTGGAACTCGCAGTGAAGATGTATGAGTAGGAGTGACTAAGTTGAGAGACTACCATGCCTATCTTAAGTTCCTTCCATCTATTTTCATTTCATTTCCATTTTGGACATGAGTTGTTTCTTTTTATTCTTTTACTTTTCCTATCTGTAACTAAACTAGTAAAAATTGATTGGTCTCTCCTTGCAGAAAATGTTGATTTTGGAGCCATCGAAGAGAATCTCAACCAAAAAAGAAATGCAACATCCTTATTTTGATGATCTTGACAAATCTCAATTTTGATTTCAAGCCATTATAAAAGAGCATGTGAAGTTTTGTGAGGAAATCTCAAGTTTCTCATTTGAAGTTAACCTCTAAATGACAACCTATGATGTAGACATTATAAGAGAATCTCGAATGTATGAGTGACATTGTAAAATGTCTATGAGAACAGAGTACCTAAGGCATTGTAATGAGATTTACTTGTAATGACATTTACTGAAATAATGAAATTTGGTGTAGGGGCACCAAGGTTATTGAGAAAATTTGGTTCACGGAAATCTTTTAAGTTAGTTTTTTGTTTTGATTTTTGTCAATTGAATAAGGTCATAACACATCCACAATTGATTTGTAATGTAATAAGTCATGTTAGTTACAAAAGGAACAGTTAGGCATGATTGGAAAGATGTAGAATCATTTGTAAAGGCTATTTAAGTCAATATTTGAATTTGTAGCCTTTTGAAGGAAAATCTTTGAATATGGTTGTAAATGTACTATTAGTGAGATTGATATTGTTAACCTTCAAAGAGTAGCAGTATTTATGTTGATGAAATTTCCTTTAGATGCAAGGATTCAAAGCACATCAACCATGTGGTACAAATGATTAAATCCCAGAGGTGATCTGTAGCAATGAAAGAGTCTAAAAAGGCAGAGAGAGCTACACCAGTGACTTAGGAGAAACTTTAGTGATGCAGAGTCAAGGTGGAGAAGACTCAAACAAATCAGATTTCAGTAAATCAACAACCTTTGTTATTTCATTTGGCCATCTTGGAACAACTACCAACAAAAAGGCTTCCAAACTCAAAATTTTGGCTTAAGTTTTAGAGAATGCCTCTCAAGGACCATCTCATCATCAATATAGCATCTACTCAAACCCCCAACACCATTCCCAAGCCATACATACAAGGTTTCTTTGCAATTTCTTGGAGATCCTTCAAACTGCCCTACAAAAAGGCTACAAAATTAGCCCTGTTTTACAAACAAACTGCTCTTTAAACTTCTTCTAACCCCACAAGATCTTGGATAGTCATCAAATAGGTCACAAAACTCCCAATTCCATAGGTTTTAGAAAAGCACTCAACCTCTAAGCCATAATTTCTTAAAACCCTCATTTTCCTAACAAATACCTAAGGTTTTTAGCATCTCAAAACTCCAAGGCCTTACAAACCTCACCAAAGCATAAAAAAAGTTTTTTAGGGTCTTCACACACATAATAAACCTTCACCTAGCCCTTAGACTCAGTAGATCTCAAAAACATCACTTTGGTTCCTCCATTTCAAGCCAAAATCTCACATTCTCAGCCTAAAACAACATCACCAGCCCTATAAACGCCTTACCATTATTAAAAGAGTTAAGGAAACTTAAAAAAAACACATTGTAAACCTTTCCTCTAAGCCAAAATTCACCACAGTGGGAGGAAGGGCTCCATCACAAAAAATTAAAGTAAACTTAGACCGTGCTGGTCTGTACAGGTTGAATAAAGAAAAATGGATTTTCCTTTCACTAAAATAACTAAAGGTGTATCAAAACATATTGAAATTTAGGTTAAGACCTGCCACCACATTTTTTCATGAATTTCTATTCATAGGAGGCTTGTACTGGGCTGTACATAGAGAAAATAGACTGAAAAACTCAGAAAAATGTTGAAATTCGACAGTTTTAGGCATTGTGAAGAGCACCGATCTTCAAAAAAACTATTGATTGAACCCCCATTCAGGTTTGAATGATGTTTTTAATACATTTAAAATGAGAATCATCTCCCTTCAATTCCCATAACTACCTTTGAACCACCAAACCCTTATTAAGCCTACAAATACTAGTATTTAACAATGGTTTTGCTTAATAAGCTTTATCGTGAAAATTTATTATTCTAAAGGCCTAGGACCACTTAGACACCCTTATAACATGACTTTTAGAATCTTTCTCTACACTCCCACCTACTTTTTACATAATTTTCCTTTATGGAAATATCAACAATTATTTAATTCAAGAGTGCTTTTGCACATTTGTCCACGATAACCTACTAATTCCCAAAGTACATAAAAGATTGTTCTATTAGACCTTATTCAAGACAAAAAGACCTCAACATAATAACATTTACTAACTGTCCTCCCAATTTACCATCAAACAATCACAAATTAAGGGTGAGGTGTGGGTGCTCCTACACCATTCAACTTTCAAAAACAAAGTCAATTAGGTTGGCAGACATCTGGATCGGGCTAGCATTTGGTGGAAGAGGAAGAAAGATGACTAGAACTCTAGAGGCCCACCATACTAGATTTTGGAATTGAACCATGAGAGTAGAAGAGAGAGTTTATATCATGTATCAAAACATTAAGCATGCATTATTCAAACCAACGAAGAAGGAGATGATTACTTTGCTTCATCTTCATTTGCATAAGCATATCAAGGCATGGGAACCAAGAAGACCAAGGATGTCCAATTTTATGTGGAGGTAATGGATGTGGTCCAAACTTTAGGAGGGTCAACAAGGTCAATGTATGATCTTGATGAATTGAGGAAGAACAACAAGAGAGGGACAGGAAAAATAAAATCAATACAGAGTTCCAAGGATTTGTCAAGCGAGTAACAGAGCTATGGGAGCAGCCTCATCTACAAGATTTTGAACTAGAGTTTGATATGTACCATTTAGAGAGCTTGGTTTTCATGGAGTTATTTTTAAAGCCTCTGCTTTTATTATTCTTATGGTAAACTGTTTGGTAGAGTTGGTGGAATTACCTTTCTTAGTAATCACTATTAGTGAGATTGAGATTGTTAACCTTGAGAAAGTATGACTTGGGAAAAAGGAATTTGATATGGCTATTATTTTGAAAGACTTCAAGCGGGATGTACTCCGCATTGATGCCATTCCTCAATCTTCACTTGATGGCATGAAGGAATGGTTGAACTCCATGGATATAAAGTATTACGAAAGAATAATGAACTTGAACTGGTGGCCAATTTATTGAAGATGGTGGTTGGGAATTTTTGAATATGGAAGCTAGTGATTCTAATTCTAATAATTCAGAAGAGTCAGAACAAGGATATATGAGTTCCCTCTAATGTAGAAGAGGAATCAGAATCAGATTTCATGTAGCCACCATCAAGAGTGTTACAATCCAACAAGATGGAGGGAATTCTTATATAAGGATAATTTTCAATATAGCAGGTACTGGCTTTAATACCAACTACAATGGCAACATTGAAATTCCCTAGCAGTATTTATGTTGAGGAAATTTCCTTTAGATGCAAGGATTCAAAGCACATCAACCACATGTGGTACAAATTATTAAATCCTAGAGACGATTTGTAGCAATGAAAGAGTCTGAAAAGGAAGACAGAGCAACACTGGTGACTCAGGAGAAATTTTAGATTTGAAAAACGAAGTCAATTAGGTTGGCAGACGTGTGGATCAGGCCAGCATTTGGTGGAAGAAGAATAAAGATGACTAGAACTCTGGAGGTCCACCATACTATATTTCGGTATTCAACCATGAGAGTAGATGAGAGAGTTGATATCATGTATCAAAACATTAAGCATGTATTCTTCCAGCCAACGGAGAAGGAGATGATTACTTTGCTTCATTTTCATTTGCATAACCATATCAAGGCATGGGAACCAAGAAGACCAAGGATGTTGAATTTTATGTGGAGGTAATGGATGTGGTCCAAACTTTAGGAGGAACAAGAAGGTCAATGTATGCTTGGTGCAGGAGCACCATTCAGTAGGTTTTGTTCATCAAGGCAAATAAGGAGTAGAATATAGGATTTTGAGTTTTGTATTAAAATAAGGTCTATGAGACCGTTCTATTATTTATTTAGTCATATTTGAGTTGTATTAGGTGTTTATGAGGTTGGGTTTTTCAAAAAGTGCAAAATTTTAAAAAATTGCAAAAATGTGCAAAATTTACAAACTCAAACGTTGTAAAATTGTAAAATTTGCATTATGGAGGGAATGTGAAGAGTCAAACCAATTCAAAGGTAAGTTAGGAAAGTGAATTAGTTTTTAATTGGTTGGAAAGAGTTTAGAAACATGGAGAACTCGAATTGAAGGTTGGATTTTGTGATTTGAAGAAGCAAAAACAATAAAAACTCAAAATTTCCCAGAATTTTTTGTATTTTCAGTTGTAGCAGCAGATTGTACGGCTTGTATTTCAATTAGTTGATCTAAATTTGTTGATATTTTCATAGTAGATGGATTTACCTTTCTTTTTAATCCATTTAGAAGGTTTTCCATAACGTTTTGTGCATTTTATCATCAATTTACTAAAACTGGCCCGAACTTGTACATTTGAAGGTTTTGAGTCAATAAAAATGGCTTTTTGACCCATTCCTCTTTCTATAGCCTTTGTAACTTGAGTAATGGGTCTTCACTAACATTATTAAGGTGTGGGAATGATGTGTTAGTGTTTGGGAGGTCTGAAAGTGAGATGGGTGTGAAACCCATGTGTGTAAAAGTGAGTTTTCTTTAAGAAAAATGGTGGTTTTGAAGAGTCAAATTGTGTTTTTGTGTAGGGCAGCATTATTTTATGATTTTTTGAGCTTTTGTAGGGTATCACAAACTTTTTTGAGTAATTTTTAGGTTGTGGTTAGCTTTGGAAGTATCATTTTCAATAAACCCCTAGGGTTTAGGCTACAATAGAGGGTTTTGTGGTTTACCCATTGTACGGTGGTATAACTGAGATCTGATTGTGTATTTTGAAGTTTTGAAACCTTATAATTGCTTCCCCAATAGTTGGTAAGGTTTGGATAAGTTTAGAGTATAGACCCCTTGTTCAACCAGATCGATCCCTTAAGGGTCCAAAGGGCAAAATGGCTGCAAACTTCAGCATGAGGTTACTCAGACATCGTGATGCTTAGAAACTTCTCATATGATCCTATGGGATCATGGTGGGCCCCTCTAAAATAACATCTCTTGGTTTTCATTATCTCGGAGTGGTTTTCCCGTGGTGTCTAGTGATGGAAAAAGTGTCAAATGCAAACAGTGGAAAGTTGCAAGGTGGTGCAACTTTCGTTCTGCAACTCGTGTGACCAAACAGACTATTCCAACGCATCTGAATAGACATGTTTATGCTAGGCATGGTCCTCTTTTGCACCCAAACATGAGGAATCACTCTGAGCTATGTTCAACTGAATCAATCCCTTAAGGGTCCAAAGGGCAAAATGGCTACAAACTTCAACATGAGGTTACTCGGACACCATGACACTTAGAAAATTCTCGTCTAATCCTATTGGATCGTGTTGGGCCCCTCTACAATAACCTCTCTCGGTTTTCATTATCTCGGAGTGGTTTTCCTATGATGTCTAGTTTTTAGTTGATGGAAAAAGTGTCAAATGGAAGCAATGGAAAGTTGCAAAGTGGTGCAACTTTCATTTTGCAACTCGTGTGACCAAATGGACTATTCGACTGTTCCAACACATCTGAATAAGAATTTTTACGCTAGGTATGGTCCTCTTTCACACCCAAACATGCGGAATCGCTCTGAGCTACGTTCAACTAGATCGATCCCTTAATGGTCCAAAGGGAAAAATGGCTGCAAACATCAACATGAGGTTACTCGGACACCGTGATGCTTAGAAACTTCTTGTCTAATCCTATGGGATCATGTTGGGCCCCTCTACAATAACCTCTCTCAATTTTCATTATCTCAAAGTTTTTTTTCCCGCGGTGTCTAATTTTCATTTGATGAAAAAAGTGTCAAATGGAAGCAGTGGAAAGTTGCAAAGTGGTGCAACTTTCGTTTTGCAACTCGTGTGACCAAACGAACTATTCTAATGTGTCTGAATAGGAATTTTTATGCTAGGAATGGTCCTCTTTTGCACCCAAACACGCAGAATCGCTCTGAGCTACGTTCAACCGGATCGATCCCTTAAGGGTTCAAAGGGAAAAATGGTTGCAAACTTCAACATGAGGTTACTCAGACACCGTGATGCTTAGAAACTTCTCGTCTAATCCCATGGGATTGAGTTGGGCCCCTCTACAATAACCTCTCTCGGTTTTGGTTATCTCAAAGTGGTTTTCCCGTGGTGTCTAGTTTTCAATTGATGGAAAAAGTGTCAAATGGAAGCAGTGGAAAGTTGCAAAGTGGTGCAACTTTCATTCTGCAACTCATGTGACCAAATGGGCTGTTCCAAAGCGTCTGAATAGGCATTTTTACGCTAGGAATGGTCCTCTTTCGCACCCAAACATGCGGAATCGCTTCGAGCTACATTCAACCGGATCAATTCCTTAAGGGTCCAAAGGGCAAAATGGCTGAAAACTTCAACATGAGGTTACTCGGACACCATGATGCTTAGAAACTTTTCATCTAATCCCATGGGATCACGTTGGGCCCCTCTACAATAACCTCTCTCGGTTTTCATTATCTCAAAGTTTTTTTCCCGTGGTGTCCAAATTTCAGTTGATGGAAAAAGTGTGAAATGGAAGTAATGGAAAGTTGCAAAGTGGTGCAACTTTCGTTCTGCAAGTCGTGTGACCAAACAAACTATTCTAACGCGTCTGAATAGGCATGGTCTTCTTTCTCACCCAAACATGCGGAATCGCCCTGAGCTACGTTCAACCGGATTGATCCCTTAAGGGTTTGAGTGTAATATGTTGAAATAGGCCATTCCACCTATTGTTCAAGTTGTGTCTCGGTGATATGGGCCTGATGTAAGTAGGATAGGGAGTAGGAATAAGAAAATAGCATTAGTAAGGGCATTGGAAGAGATTACTAATGCTGCCCCTGTTGAAAATTCAAAATTTAGGCCCCTTAAAAGCAAGGTTAGAAGAGGTGAAAATAACAAATTACTTGAAAATAAGTTAGAATAGGTTGGAAATAGGTTGATATTGTGGAGTTTGATGTGTTCAAAAGGTCTACAAGGACAGGGGAGGTCAAAAGTATGTTATGGCATGACATGCCCTAGTTGGGAAAATAGGGGTTTTGAATGAAAAAGAGAGGTTTGAGGGAGTAAATGTGGGTAAAGTCAAGGGGAAACATAATTTGGTGGTCAATTAAGATTGTGTAGGAAAAATGAAGAGTGTTGGAATAGGTTTTGAGGTTCAGGTTCGGGGGTTCGGTTCGCTGGTTTAGCCAAAAAAATTTGGAGGGGGGTTCAGTTCGTTTTGGGTTCGTTGGTACAAAAAACATGTAAATATATATATATATATATATGCAACCTAGAAGCATGAATTAGGATTAGAATATCACATATCATCATATAAACAACAAAACCACCATAAACTTGAATGTCATTTAAAACAAAGAAAATTGCCAAAAATGTGAATAAAATCACACCGATTTTCACGTGAAAAAAACCATGAGACCATAGCTTGTTGCTTACTATTATGCTTTTGATAGATTTTTTCCAAGCATCCATAGCTTGTTCAAAAAGTACTTTTTAGGCTTTTAGCCATAGCAGCAAGGAAGTGAATTGTTGGATAAAATGCTTTGGTAGACATGTATGAAAAATGTGGTGCAGCGTAGACAAGGCAATGAACTGCTTGACAAAATGCCTCAAAGAAATGTGGTTTCATGGTGATGGAATGGCATGACGAATGCCATGAAAAGCAAATTTCTATGGATTGTCATGGCATTCCACCACCATTGAGACCACATTTATTTGAGGCTTTTATTCAAACAGTTTGTTTCCTTGTCTATGCTATCGCTTTATTATTATGCTTTTGATAGATTTTTCCAAGCATCCATAGCTTGTTTGAAGCACCTATTTCTGCCTTCTTTAGCCATAGCAGCAAGGGCAGGAACTGCTTGAGAAAAAAAAAATTCTTTGGTAAACATGTATGAAAATGTGGCATAGACAAGGCGCGAACTCGCTTGAAAAATGCTCAAAGAATGGTGTTCGTGATGGAATGCCATAGCAATTTGCTTGTCATGGCATTCCATCACCATGAGACCACATTTCTTTGAGGCATTTTTTTCAAACAGTTCATTGCCTTGTCTATTGTATTGCTTACTATTATGCTATGATATATTTTTTCCAAGCATCCATAGCTTGTTCGAAAGCACCTGTTTAGGCTTTTAGCCATAGCAGCAAGGCAATGAACTGTTTGATAAAATTCTTTGATAGACATGTATGAAAAATGTGTTACCATAGACAAGGCAATGAACTCTTTGAAAAATGCCTCAAAGAAATGAGGTCTCATGGTGATGGAATGCCATGACAATCAAAGCATTTGATTGTCATGGCATTCCATCACCATGAGACCTCATTTCTTTGAGGCATTTTTTCAAAGAGTTCACTGCCTTGTTTATGATATTGCTTACTATTATTCTTTTGATAGATTTTTTCCAAGCATCCATAGCTTGTTCGAAAGCACTTGTTTTAGGCTTTCAGCCATAGCAACAAGGTAGTGAACTATTTGACAAAATGCTTTGGTAGACATGTATCAAAAATATGGTAGTATAGACAAGGCAATGAACTGTTTGAAAAAATGCCTCAAAGAAACGTGATCTCATAGAATGCCATGACAAGCAAATGCAATTAGCAGCTGCTCCTCGTTATTAGTTATGCAATGTGAAGTAATTGCATAACTGCTTAGGTTGACTTTGTAAATACTATATTGTAATTGAAAGTTTGTCATCTATCAACATCTAGTTATTAGTTATGCAATGTGAAGCAATGCTTTGAGTTTGAAAGATGTGTAATGCAATGTAATCAACAATATGAATATAAACTACAAAAATCTATTTTTTACAATTTATTAGTTAAACTCTTTATTTTATTTTCTCTCTATATCTCTATGCTATGGAAATGCCTTTAAATTTTTTAAAACAAGTTTTTTATAGATCTTTTTCTACTTTTTTTTACCTTTTTTTTTAAATCTGATTTTTTTCTGATTTTTTCTAGACTTTTTCCCGATTTTTTCAAAAAATCTTATACTTTTGGTTTGCCGATTTTTTCCCCAAAATATTTTTGCTGCTATGGTATAAACACATATATTTTTGTAATATCAAGGATACTTTTTGAAACTTCCATGCATTGCTAATCTAAAAGGAAAAGTCTTTTGCCTAATTTGTATGCAGCCATGCTTTTGACATTGTCAAAAAGAGCAAAACTTCCTAAATGATGCAAAGGCATGGCCAAGTAGTTCTAACTCTTCACATGAGAGAAGAGAGATGTTGGAGAGTACATCAAGTCAATGAGAACAAAAGTGTAATGTGTTTTAGTTTGTAGTATTCCTCTATTTCTCTACAGATGTGTCATAAATTCTCAGTTCAAATATGGACACCAAATATCGATAAAAAAGATTTGAATTAACCAAATAGCCATGTACGCATACATCAATATATGTCAATATAAGTATAAAATATAGTTACAAAATAGCCATATAGGCTTACGAGAATGCCATATAGGCATACAATGTCAAATATATCCAATACAAAATATGTACAAAATTGCCATGTCTAGGCATACAACAAAGGGCTCTGGAATCAAAATTCATTTCTCTCCATGCTCTGGAAATAAATTATTTCCCTTTGTTTGGTGATCCAATGGAAATAATTTTGTCACTCATTTCTGATGTGCTCGAGGAGTGCTTCTGCTGCTCCTCCTAGAGTTTAGATCTTGGTGAAGTTTTAACTGTTACAATAAGAAGTAAAGACATTAATATATAGAAATTACATTATAAAAAATGATATATTTAACAAAATAATCACTTAAGGCCATCTCACGATCACTCTCCACGATGGAAATATTTGCATGCCGATGTTGAAGCGTGCTCAAGCCCTGTATAAACCATCCAAATAGGAATTAAACTACAAATCAATAATAGTTTGATTTTTCACTAGAACTAACATCTATAACAACGAATGTAAATTGAAATTTAGTAATTTGCCTCATACCTCCCCTATCAAAGCCATTGAGGATTGTATAGTGGATGAAACATCGATATCCATTGCCCTCGCAACATTTGGAGGTGTTTCCACAACCAACATCTGAAAATAAAACAACAAATTATTCAATCACAAAAAAGTTACAATAGCGATCCACATCACATGACTTATAATGTATGAGATCAAATGAACAAAATTTTGAGTAAAAGTATTAAACTATATGTTTATGATTATCATGCTTACTATTTTCCCTATCCATATATTTTTGATTATCATGCTTACTATTTTTCCTAGCTAAAGAAAATTGAGTGGAAGGGTGCCTTGGTGAATGATGAAAGAGTGGATTGTTTAGTGACTCTAATTAGGTTTCTTGTGCATGGATCAGTCATTTTTGTTGATAAATAAGATGTTTGAAGCTTGAGGATGATAAGAAGTATTGAAATGAGTTGGCTTGTTGTTGCCTTGTGGTTTACAAATGAAACAATGTGATTTTTGATGAAAAGAGAAAGAAATTTTAGTTGCTTATTCAATTTGATCTTCTTCTTATTCAATTGGGTCAGATGTTGGTGCAGGAGCACCTAGGTCATCAAATACTTTTCAATTTTGCAAAAGGGATGAGTGTTCAAATTTGTATTGATTCAATCACAAAAGGTCATGGAAAAATGATGTAAAGTGCATGTTCAAGGTCATATGAGGTTTTATTTGAATGTATTTAAGGTTATGGGTAAGTTCTAGGTGGTCAAAGTGGGAAAATGCAAACAATGCAATAATGTAATATTGTTAAAAGTTGTTAAATTGAAAAAAACAAGGAAATCAAGCATATTAAGGGTTAAAAGGGGTAGTTTCAACCGATGGAAAGACAGTTATGGAAAAGGAAATATATTTAAAAGGCATGTAAAGGCGAGAAAAAGCAAAAGTTTGTGTTCTTGTAATTAGATTTTGGAATAAAAATTCCCTTTTTCTGAGTTTGCAGCATTACTCCATTGTTTTGTTTTCTTGTGTTGGTAATTTAGGAACACCCAAAGTTAAATCATAGTGTGAATACATGTAAAGAGGAATTAATTTCCAATTTCAAGAGTTGGAAGGTTAGTTTTAGGAAACAAAAGAATAAAAGGCAGTTTTTAGTGCCCGACAGAGTCCTTTTAGAAGCAAGTTTGAGAGTCCAATAGGGTTTTTCTTCACTACTCCACCAATGTAGGTCAATTAAATTGGTGGAGTAGGTTAATGTTAGGATTTTTTGCATGTTTTTATGATTGTAAGCATAGGGAAAAGCAAGAATACCATGGTGGAGTTGCTGCTACACTGGAAAATAGAGGATTTTCCTACACAAAGTGATGCTACAGTCATGGGTCATGAATAAATAAAGCTTGCAGAGGCTTGGAAATGATGTAGAAGGTCTTGGTAGACATAAAAAATCATGTTCTAGGTGATGGCCAGAGAAATAGAGGTTTGCAAGATTATTTTTCACAAAACCCTCCTTGATTTGTGCTTTTACACCCTATAAACGAGGGTTTATTGGATCAGAACATTTTCATGGTTTTCAATCCCTATAAATGGTGAAATATTGAGTTATAAGAAATTATTGAAGACTTTTTTGAGGTTTTGAGTGATTTGGAATGGTTTTGAAGGGCTCTCCTTTGTAAAACAGGCCTAATCTACTAGCCTTTCTTCAGAGGACAGTCTAAAATCTAATGATTTTCTTTATGTCAAACGTCTTAAGAAATTTGATATGTTGTGATGTGTTGGAAAGTGTTTCTAAATGTGCATTGAGTTTTTTAATAAGCTTGAGATAGGAATGTAACTACCTGATTCAATGGTTGACAGACCTACTAGAGGAATATGATATTGTCTGATCAAAACAAAGATGTTTGTTTAAACAGTGGAAAGGATGATATTGAGTGCTTGGTTACTATCAAACTAATGATAAGGATTTCCTCGATGTTACTAAATTTGGTTAAGGTGTATAAGACAGTTTGGTGACTTTGATGGTTGATGGGTGAGTATTATAGCTCTGAAAGCAAATTGGCAGGATTAACCACAAGATGATAATCATGATTCCATAAAGCAGGAGTTTGTAACCTGTAAATAGACTACTGCAGTCAAAATATGGTGAGTACAATGCTTGATAATGGACTGATAATAGTGAGGTATGGTTTAGTTTATTTGTTGCCTTGGTGAATAAATGAAAGGATGAATTGTTCAAGTGTCAATAATCAGGTTTATGTTGTTTTTATGGTGGCTGAGAATGATGTGAATCTAATTGATTAAGTCAAATTTTTCTAATATGGTTTTTGCTTTGAATGATTCAATTGGAATACTGATTAGTGGAATGATGAATGATGGCCTATGGAATGGCTAAGAGAATTTGAGTGGATTTTGGTTGAATGAAAAGTAGATTTCTGATGAAATTATATTTGATCTTCTCCTGATTCTATTTGGGATTGAAATCCCTTGAAGAAATGATGTTGATTGTGTTTGTTGGATGCTTTGCATCAGATGTACCCTGATGATTGAGTGTTTTGATATGATGCTTTGCATCACTAATTGCCTTATCTATGAGCTATTGCTTACTATTATGGTTTCATAGATTTTTTCCAAGCATCCATAGTTTGTCGTGCTGGTGCACCTTTGAAAGCACATGCCTCCATGTGAAGTAATTGCATTGTGTTGCACTTATGTTGACTTTCTAAACAACTATATTGTACAGTTGAGATTTTGTCATCTATCAACATCTAGTTATTAGTTATGGAATATGAAGTAATGCTTTGAGTTTGAATGATGTGTAATGCAACGTAACCAACAATATGAATATAAACTACACAAATCTATTAAGTAGAATTCATTAGTTAAGTTCTCTTTATTCTATTACCTCTGTGTACGTTTGAGTAAATCCACTGGCACTAGAAGGTGTTTGCTTGAAACCTCCAATATTAGCCTGTTCAACATCCAAAATCACATATTAAAATACCATTCGTAAAACAATGCTATTAACATGTAATAAATATATAATTGTTTACTAGTTACATACCCCATTGATAGGTGTACTGCAGAAATAAGTAGGTGGAGGACCGGTGTATCTAGTCTCAACACTGTGGCCCTGCAATTTTATTAAAATAATAAAACTAAATTAGTTAATCTTGCATTTCAGAATCAAAATTTAATAAATTAAATTCAATGAAAATGCTAACTTTTACGTGACTATCAATTCCATATGCATGATGCAAAATTTCAGCCGTCCTCTCCATCCCCGTAGCAACATACGGATCTTGTGTAGCAGCCTCCTGAGTGTTGGTGGGGTCATATGAACAAGTCACCCCGCAAGATTGACACACATGGGTTCGAAGGCCACCACCCGAAGACTCCCCTAGATGGCATTGTACAATAGGGCTAGTATGATGGATGACACTCTGGTTCAAAGTGTTGATCGCCTGCAATATCTCTACGTCGACACTCTCCTTAGCAATGGTAGGCATAACAGTGTGCTCACGAGGTGGCCTAGCGAGAGGTCATCTCCCTTGTCGCACAGGATCCGGTTGTGCACCAGGCCTATCCTGAGCTGACCCCCCACCTCTCCCCTAGAACTCCCTCATATCAAAATAATTTGGGATTTGGTTCAATATGAACCACTGTATAGTTTCCTAAGAAAATATTTGGGGACTTCATAATTGTTGCACGGTGGGTAATCAAAGACCAAGTACCACCTATCATAAAAACGGTTCCTAATCTCTTGGTGGTGGCACCAATGAATAGGAAACCTCTTCACATTGAGGCTAAGATTTTGATTTGTTCTAGGGTCAGTGAATAAAGAGTACAAATCACCTTTAGTAATTTTTAAATATTTTACTTGTTTATATGATAGTTTATCTGCATAATATGCTCTAGCTGCCTGCCTCCTATCTTGCCATCCCGTTATTTGTTGGGTTATTGAATCTACATTTTTTAACATCTCTTTCATTGAATTTTCTAGGGTCATTATTTCTATGGTTGACGCATTTGGATCACTCAACCTACTGATAAGATCCTCAAAAAAAAAATTGTTGAGTGCTAGGATGGTGTTGAGTGATTGGTGGGGGAGGTTGATTTTATTGAGGATTTTGTTGTTGAGGATTTTCTTGTTCTTCTTGTTGAGGATTTTGAGGATTTGCAAGATCATTTGCATCTCCTACAAATTTTTAAAAAAAAATCAAATCTAACCTAAAACAAACAAAATCAACTTGAAACTAAGAAATTCAAAACAAATAGCAAACAATACTTACCTCTTGCATCTCTTCATCGTCGTGGTGCCATCTTTGCAAAGAAAAAGCAACTGTTGTTGATGAATTTTGTAGAATGCCTCCTCCTAGAATGCGAGCGCGAAAATGAGGGTTTTTGGCCGCGAGCAGAGCAGAAAAATAGACAACAGAAAATGAATCACTTCCACTTTTTTTTTCTTTTAAAATGACATA
>VDFB02165111.1:0-16937 GCA_007258455.2 Sequoia sempervirens | reverse complement strand
CTTCCCTATACCCTTAACCATGAAACCCTAAACCCTTATAACCCTCTACCATAAATTCTTAACCCTTAAAACCTCTACCATATACCCTAAACCCTAAAACTTAAACCCTTAAACCTTCTACCATCTACCATTAACCCTTAGGTCTATGTGTACACAAATCGGATATCCGATTTGTAGACCGTTACTTTAAAACAACGATAAATTTTGTATATATATGCTTTTTACAAATCGGATATCCGATTTGTAAAAAGCATATATATACAAAATTTATCGTTGTTTTAAAGTAACAGTCTATAAATCAGATATCCGTTTCAAATCGGATATCCGTTTCAAATCGGATATCCGATTTGTAAAAAGCATATATATACAAAATTTGTCGTTGTTTTAAACAGTCTAAAAATTGGATATCCATTTCAAATCGGATATCCGATTTGAAACGGATATCCAATTTGAAACGGATATCCGATTTGTAGACCGTTACTTTAAAACAACGAGAAATTTTGTATATATATGCTTTTTACAAATCGGATATCCGATATGTAAAACTAGGATTGGTGTTTGCTTTGGTGGTGTGTACTGACACCCGAGCCTAAAAAAAGTCAACACAGTATTTTCACGTTTTTGGGTCGATGAAAGACGTGTTTTTTTCCTCATTGCCACTTTTTGGCCCACCATTATCCTGCACATACCCTTATAAACTATATTACATTTTTTAAAATCATATATCCAATTCAAATCAGATATCTGATATTTTTGACACAAACCTTACTACCTAGGGGTTAGCCTCGGGCTTGCTTTGGAATTTGGCTAGGGCATGCCAATCCTAAGAAGTCAACACAAAAAATGTGTTTAATAGCTTACCTTGCTTTTCTAGACTTCGCCCATGTGGCTGACTTTGTTTTTACCCAAAATTGATGAAACGAAAAGGGTTTTTAAAGGAGATTCTCAGCTTTCCACCAATATAAATTATGCTTTACTTTGAATTTAATAAATTATTATTATTCATTTTCTATTTGAATTACGACCAAAGTCCTGATTGATAGGCTAATTGAAAAACATCTATAATTTTCAAAACGGTATCACATTTTTGAATCCAAAACATGTGTCACATTTTATGCTTCGCATACTATAGGATTTTTAAAAAAATGAATTTCATGAAGTTTTGACCAAGTTAAGGTGGTTAGACATATGATTTTTTATATTTTTTTAAAGTTGTAATAAAAAATTCATAATTAATTACTTAGAAAAAAAATTACAAAAAGATATGCATCACATCGAGACATGAGTCCTCTACTTATATCTAAAATCTTATAAAAAAATATTATCATTTTATTGTGGTTAGGGTGGCTAGACAGACATCTACTTCTTATTTTTTCCTTGAAATTTAAGTACTATTGCATTGAAATTTTAAATTTTCACCAAATAAATTTTTTTTTTAAATAAACCTAGTAGTTTAGAAACTACATTTAATTTTCTACATATTCTATTCTTACATATTTTTGAAATAATATAGATAACTTATTCAATTTTTTACGTCAAGTTGCCTAACTCTAATTTTTCTGAATTTTCATCGCCACTTAAGGGCCTGTTTTTTCCATGATGATCCTGCACATACCCAGTTTAGTTAATTTTCCTAATTCCTTGGAATTTGTACTAAGGTCTTTCCATAATATAAATAGTCTATAACACTAACTGCTTATTTTAAATAAGTCATTTCCTTCAATTATTTGGCCAAAAGAATCTTCATGGGAGAGTTAGCAAGCATTAGGCCCTACATGGGGTCCAACTTCATGCTATTCAAAACATTATCAAAGGGTTCTTTATTTTGTCTTTGTTGATGTCATTATCAAGCATGGAATTTTGTATGTACATGCATCTCTAACTTATTCTTTCACTCATGGATGCATGATTTCGCTATCTCGGATGAAAAGACGCTTTGTGTGCCAATTTGGCTTAATTTCCCTTGTTCACCTATTCTTTGTTGGAACAAAATAACCATGGTAAATTCATATGTGTTGACCCCAATAGGTTTACCAATATCATCCATAGAAGCCTTTCTATGTTGAGATTGACTTGTCCAAGTATTTAAAAGAATGTTTGGATGGCATCTTCACCACACATAGTGTGTTTTATACCTTGATTTGTTCAACACTTATTTCCAATACCATCCTCCTAACCATAAAATTAAGGATTTCCCTTTAGTGACCCCTACAGTCAAATCAACTCATTGGGCCTTCTGAGGTTCCTTGGACTTAAAAACTAAGGAAAAATGGAGTACAATTATAAACTACAAAAAACAAGAATGTCAACTTCAACAACACCCAGACTAAAGCCTAGCCCACTTTAGATCACGCAGTTTCCAAGGTGCAAACTGAAGAAGTTTCAAACCCTTCTTAGAAGGGGAAAGAGGTTATCCCACCTAGTGGTGAGACTTTCTCTAGGCTTTAAGATTGTCTCGAATGCCACAATTGGAATATATTCTATCTTCTCAGCCAAAAGCTATTGTTCATTCTCCCCTCTCCTAAGTACCTATGATGTTCTTGTAGCCCACTTAGGCAGTTGGAGCAGAGAGTACATTACAAAAAAATGTCAATTCCAACCATCTAGCTAGGTAGTTTTTCATCAGATGATTTTTTGCAAAATTTTAATTCTTCTCTCCAAGAGTTGAATAGTGATGAGATGCCTCTTGAGTACTATTAATGAATTTTATCCCTTGGAATGTTTGATATCTCACTAACCTACCTAGGAAATATATAGCACTGGGATCATGCCACAATAATGGGTTCCAAACTTGGGACATAAAATTTTCAATCTCGAATGCAAGTAAGAACTTAGAAATGCCTTTGTTTGAAGGTATGCCAAAAAGTACCTTTGTTCGAAGGTTGAAACATTTGAAAATGAAGGTAATTTCAAAAAATTGAAAAAATGGACCGTCAAACAAAGTTCCCCTTTTATTCCTTTTATGGAAATTTCCAAAAAAGGAACAAAAAGGACCTTCGTTCAAAGGTCCCTTTTTTCCACTTTTTGAAGTACCTATGTTCAAAGGTTTTTTTACTTTTTCTTATGGGAATAAAATACCTTCAAACAAAGGTCCTTGAATACCTTTGAATGAAGGAAATTTGAACAAAAGGCCTTAGGTAGACACTTTTAATATCTGCTCCAAATTTTCCTTAGAAATTTTAGTTTCAAACCTTGGGTTGGACCTACAAATGGAATTAATTTGACAAGATAATTTGTAAGATCGTAGTCCTCTAAACGAGCTTTCTAACAAGTATAATTTTAATATATTTTCATTTTATTTTTGATAAAGATAAGAGATTTGTATTGATAGTAAAACGATTTATAAAATTAGCCCACAGATTCATGGGCATAAGTTTTCATAGAGCCACCATGACCATGGCATAATAGCCAAAATTGTTAGGTCATTGACCAAACCACTATGTTAGCCCAGACTACCGCAGCCAAAACATCCAACATATCAACCCATCGGCTTATGACTACCCCGACACCCAGGACCATAGCTCAATACCCTAATTTTCCTGGTCATTACCAGACCCGTAGGAACCAACTATTGACAAATTTAAACATAACCATTTGAGACTAGATGATAACCGCCCTAACAGACACCACAAAAATTTCAAAAAACTAAAACCTCCAGGGGACCAATTTACCACAGATTTTGTTGAGAAAAGATGTGAAATTTGTAACACCAATTTGTATTCCCAACCTGTGTAAGTCAAAACTAAGCTTGAGGAATTTGACAACAACTTCAACCAGTCTTTGATGTCCAAAGAGATCAGCACTTGGGATGTTTAAAACAAAAATGAAAAATATTTCACAGTCTCCCCATACACAGCACGCATGCCCAAATCTCGTGGTTGAAGGAAGCCAACACCCAAAGACGTCGTCGACAGGGTTTCATCCAAACCAACCAATAAATTTTTTTGAATAGCTTTAACATCAAAATTTTAGCCTCTTGTTTCGCCACACCCACATCCAACATGCTAGCTAGAACCCTGGAGGTGATGTTGGTATCTATTCAATATCCTTCGCCATCCTCCATAAAGCCCTTCCCAACCAAAAACTTCACCTCCAAGAGGATGAGGAAATCTGAGTGATGGGTGATGCGTTGAAGCCTCAAAGAAGTGATCAGGCCAAGAAAGGCCATTTTCCTTTAATTGCTTAGCAATTGCACAGGAATATCCCTGCCATCGCACGTCATTTCATTTGCAGAGACACAAATGCTAAACATTGCCATAAAAGGAAAGGGAGTAAATTGTCGGATTTAAGCTTTCCAAATAGCGTGTAACCTAAGAAATGTCATATTGCCACCCCATCATTTATGGAATAAGCCTTTACATTATGAAAATTGCAACCCCTATCCACCCATCATGCACCAGGTTAACATTTACACATGTGACAGTCATTTCAAATATCCCATAATCTTTGAGCACAGAGTTTCATTATAGCCACTTGGTTGAGTGGCCATCATGGAATTAACCCACCACCATGTGAACAACCTCTCCACACCAATGTTTGTGGAGAGGCACCTACCCAACCACCCACTTAATATATTTTTATTTTATCATGTATTTATTTACTATTTTTTACTGGACATAATTTTTGCATTGAACATCATGTTCTTTGTTCTACACATGTGGAAAATAGTAAAATACTAAAAGAATTACAAAAAAAATATGTACATTAGGTAATGATGTCCTTATTTCAACAAAAAAATAAATTAATTTTGATATATATAAACATGCTATGCATTATGACATGCAACTATGTCCATATTATAATTACCATAACTTAAAAATTAATTTTAAAAATGCAACAAAAAATTATGAAAAACATTAATGCACTAGATATTAGTGTTAAAATCTATATTTTAAAAATTAGAATTTTATCCTTTCTAGAAAAAAAGGTTATCTATTACAACATAAGTGTCACTTTTAAAAAAATTGTTTACTATAAAAAAAAAGTTATTAAATGTTATGTAAAAAAGTTCAAAATTTATTTCAAAAGAGAATTTAAAATATATTTAATTACACACAAATTGTCACAAATCACTAGTTCGCATCATCTTCAAATTCTTAGCAGTTTAGCTGCTATCTCAAAAAGTGAAGATTTAGTTAAAAATATTGATTTCAATGTCCTTCTTTGGCCAAAAAGTGGAACTCATTATTGTGGATTACCCAATGATGGATGTTCATCAAAAATATTTGGCTCGAGATGTACTTTGTTTACAAGAAGTCAATAGTTTTAGCTTTTTACTTTTCTTTGCTTGTGTTATTTGGCAACCAACTCTTATGTCTTGTAGAAATCATGATACTAGCTTTAGAGGAGTTGTAACCTTCCTCTCTCCTATGTGGATTTAGCATGTTGTTGATCATAGTTCTAACCCCACTAACTATGTGATATGGGTCCTCTTAAATTTTGATGATCATTCATTTAACATTATAAAGATTTATGCTTCCAATCATGTTGTTGAGAGATCTCTTTTGAGGTAATAGATTGTTGATTCATCACCTACCACCACTTGGGTCATGTGCAAGTAATTTAATATGGTTGAGATTGTTATGTGACTTTTTCCCTAAGAGAAGAGAAAGTTATGAAATAACCTTTTAGAATTAAAAGGGAGATAAAGAAATAAAGGGTATTATGATCATTTAGTTAAAAGAGATATTAATAAAGAATATCTATAAGAACTCTTTTAAAAAATGTGGAAGAATGATTATTTATTATAATTATTAAATGCAACCTTTGGGAAAGGGTGTGCTGGTTTGGAAACTACCCCTTAAGGCTTATATAAGCATTTATGTGAGACTTGAAAAGGGGGAAAGACATTCAATGATGAAAATCATTCAAGAAAAGAAAATAAAAAGGAAAGAGAAATTAAAGGGGCACAAATGAGTGAAGGTTAGGGTCATGGGTGGGCGTTGAAACATTTGGAGAAAGGGCACACAGTGTGTTCTCAACTTGAGGTACAATATACACCCGAGAGTGTCTTGGCCGAGGTTGTGTTTATGTCGTGAAGACAAATTGGGTTTTGTGTAAGAACTGGTTTCCTCCGGGGATGTTTATGCCAGGAAAAGCCTAGACCTATAACCATTCTTTTGAGTGTCGGATATCAACCTCTCTGTGACTTTCAGATAAGTATTGAGAACTATTGATTTGACAATTTTAGGAACATTGCCTATATGATTTTGGTGTTAATATGATTAATCTGTGTGGAGGTGTTATTTCATTTATCGTGTTAATCATTTAATTGTCACATGTTTGTAGTTTATATTAATAATTCACATTTATTTTGATAATATTGCATATTATAAAGTATATTAACTCTAATAATTATTATATTAAATATGTCGCTAATACTTAATAACTATAAGAAGAAAAGTGGCATTACATTTGGTATCAAAACCTAATGATCAAGCCTTCCTATCTTTGAAATTTTCTTTATATTTTGACATTTCATATTAGCCAATCTTTAAAATGATCATTTTATATTTCTAGCATTATATGCTTGTCCTAACCTTTAAGTCACAAGACTCAATTCTATAAGATCTAACTTGTAGCATTTGTTCATATGTTAATTGTTGTTTCTCCTTTTGTTCGTTGAAATTATTAAAAATCTTATATCATATAAATGTCTTCATATTCATATTTAAAATCTTGCTCATAATTGATATTGTGTTGACAAATCCCTAATATACCTAGAACCTAGAATCTATTTGAAACACTATATCTATAACTTTTAATAATATTTCTATGCATACATTCAAATAAAATAGTAGACTATAAACAATAAATTCCTAAATCTTTTTTAAAAATATAAACCATTGAAACATGCTTTAATTCTAAATTTTGAACCTCTACCCTCTTTGTCATGCATATATACTTTTAAAACCATCCAATTCCACTCATATTGACATTTCATGTGGTCATCAATGTCTTCTTATCGACCATAATGGACTATGAACAACCCACGGTGCTTGGTATCCAAACATTTGAACAATTGTATATGGAATAGGGAATCCTAATTAAAAGAACGTCTCTCAATTCTAAAGGTTGATGGCTCTTGTGTTAGGGGTCATGTCTCTTAACGGGTGCACCATGTTGCAAAATTATCAATTCCATCGTTTAAAATGTCATGTGCCTTGCGATTGCATGGTACTAAACACTGCAAAATGGATTTACAGGAGGTGTAAGCTGACATAAAGCATAAATCTCGAGAATATAGCAAGTAGTCGACTGTGCATTTTATGTTTTCTTTCCAACACTGCTCTTGGTTTATGTTGGAAAATGTGGTTTTTTGTGTCTAAAAATAGCCGCAATTGCAATCCTTTGAAAGAAGTTTACATTCTTTATTCTCAGTACTTCTGTGAAATGTGAAGTTAAGAAATGGACATCGGAAAATTTCCTTGGAACATTCACAAATAATGCATATTGCTGGACCTTTTTGCGAATCCTTCCTTAGTTTGATGACTTACCTTAACACCTGTGAACCGATGCCTTTGTATCAGCATCTAGAATGATAGTCGGTGCCATAGATCGAGTGCATTAATACAATAAGATTATGTCTCGGACAGATGTCGCCTTATGCCTTCACCTATATATCGCTTAGCGTACCAGTATGATCAAGCGCATAGGAAGCTATTACGATAATCATGTCTCCGACAGGTATCAAGGCCTCACCGTTATAGCAATGTCGACTAGCCTATCTGGAACGGTCACGCATTATGATTTTAGCATCATCGACAAACACCACCTCACTAATGCTATTCCTTACATTGAGTGGCCATGTCCGTGGATTAGAATGTTCTTGCAAAGGCATACTTTTCTGCCCCTTGCTCCAATCCGTGCCTGATCATGGACTGGTTTTGAAACTTTGATCTTCTTGAAAGAGACTACTAGGTTGTGTTGCGCGCGCCAGTAAAGGGAAAAGTGGGCCGCCAGGGAAGGGTGAAGCAACTGCTATATTTATATCTTTTTATTGTTTGGTTTTTTTTCATTTTGTTTTATTCTTGCCTATGGGTTGATGAAGATTGAGCGAACATGATGAGTCTGCTCCTTGGGCAGCGACCTGTGAAGGGGCCACGCCCACGACAGAAACGAAACTCCAAAAACAGAGGTCACGACCTCCTCAACTAAGGATGCAATAAACAATTATGGGTTTATTCATTTGTTCAGATTGTTTGATGAGGGTGAAATTTGTGTCTGTTGAGAGGGTCTATATCTATCGTCTATTTTTATGGGTTGATGTTTGTTGTTCAGTTAAACACTTAACACCATAATTCATAAATGTCGAGTTCTCTATTGACCACCATTAACAATGCAACTAATCTTTTGTCTCTCACACATGCGTACCAGCCGCACTTCAATCTACTAAATGAAAATTAGGTCTAGATAAGTGCAAAATCTATTGGTGTAAAATCTGTAATACTTCATCAATACGCAATGTTTTTTTGTTGGGGGCATCCAATTCTTCAATGAGATTAGACTCATAATTTTCTATCTTTTCTCTTCAATTCATTGATTAGCTTTAAAATTAAACAACTTTAATTCAGAATCTTCTTCTTCTACAGGTATTGATCTCTTAGACATAAGCACACAACAAGTTCTTGGCCTTGCTGCCCTGTCAAAAGCACTTGAAATGATATTTGTAATATTTTTCCTTTTAACTATTTCTTCCCTCAACTAATTCATACTTTCAATTTCTCAATGCAATTACCTAAACCAATGAAATTTGAAAAGGCAACTCAGTTGGCGCTCATTGATATCCATGCTACTATAATCACAATGAAATTATTATTTCCACAAGCATCAGTTTGACTAATTCAATGTATATAAAACTATTTGAAATTCTATAAATTAGATATTTCATAATTCATTTTCACGTATCGAATATCACATTTTTTATTTAGACGATTCATTGAAGGATATTTATCCTCATTTTGATAGAACTTATTGAACAAAATTTATCTCATCAGATTTATGTTCAAAGATTTTTTAATTTGGCCATTCATAGGATGTTATATTATTTCATGGTTACTATTATTTGCATCTTTCCATATAACCTTAATTAACATACATTGGTGCTTCATTGCTTTATTCTTCTAGTGCCGAATACCTTAAGAAATATTTCAAGCAATAACATTATATCTTACACCCATTACTCATTTATCTGATCTTCTAACTTAAGCAGTCTTCCTATATGTCCTAATGATCATATTTCTCTCTCTTTCTCTCACTATTCATGTGTCTTATGCATCTTCACACTCTACCTTACATGCTTGTTGAATATACTGTCAATGACACACAAAAAAATATTAACAATCAAGTTTTTCAATCTAATTAAACATGTAATTATACCATAAAGATTAATGACATGGTGGAGAAATGAACATAACTATTCAAAACATATGAATAGCAAATATGTGTGGAGAAAACCTTGCAAGAAAAAATACCACCAAAAAGACTCAAGCTTGTATCAATCAAAGTAAAAAGCTACATCAATATAATATGCTTATCACTTTGTCTAATACTAACCTGCACTATAATTAAACATGTAGTTAAACCATAAAGATTAATGACATGGTGGAGAAGTGAATATAACTATTCAAAACATATGAACACCAAATATGTGTGGAGAAAACTTTGCAAGAAAAAACACCACCAAAAAGACTCAAGCTTGTATGAATCAAAGTAAAAAACTACATCAATATAATATGCTTATCACTTTGTCTAATAATAATCTAGCACTATAAGAGTACCCACAAAAGAACCCAACAAACTTCTACCTTATGTATCCATTATCTAGAAACATTACAAATAACTGGTCCCAACACTATGAGTCAAAAACATAAGCCATAGCAAAAATCCAAAGCCACATGGTCATGATAAACATCCTAGATTAGAAAGAAACTCCTCTTACACGTCTTTATATATCATAGATTGTGTCATAGTAATCAAAATGAATAGTTTCTCAAATCTATGCACTCCACGAGAGTATTTAATTGGAAGGATGTTCGATAACTACTAGTTTTGATATTTTCAGTGTCATCCCTATTCAATACCTTCCCACACAGTATTCCAAGTATTTAAAAGAATAAATAATATCCACATTTCATGATGTTTGAAGATCATAAATTGTTTATCATCTACATGCTTAAATATGAGTAATCTAGAAGGGGCAGGGGCCCTAGCTCGGTTGGCTAAATCTTTCCTATTGCAGGAAGTTGGTCACGAGGTCTAGTCTCCCCCACCCCCGTGGTACCAAAGGGCATGTCGCACTAGCGCCGCTGGTCGCGTTAAAAATTTTACCAGGTGCACTGTAGTTTATAGGGGGTCGTGCTACCCGATTCCTGTAGTCTAATATATATATATATATATGAGTAATCTAGACATAAAACTTACAAGATGAATCGTACACCTAATCCTAACATTCTCCCACTTAACATTCACATTGCAAAGACACTATAAGAAAATTAAAAATGATGAATCAAGTGCTAGAAGACGAAAGATGCATAGCCTAGATCTACACCAACAAAACTTATATCTGATTATTGGCTTAGTGAAAAAATCCACAATATTAACCAAAGTGTCATCCTTCTATATTGTGACTCTACCACCTACAACCATCTTATGGATAAAGTGATAATGAACATCTTATTCCTACCACCATGGTACATTAGGTTATGTGCTTTTTTCTACTCCTTGGTTTTACATTCAAATTTTGATTCAGATATTGATGATAAATTTTGTATTGCCACTAATATGCCCAACTATCTCTCATGTGATGTGTATGTTGTAACTTGTTTGTTTGAAATCTAGCAATTTTTCTTCTTTACTATTTTCAATATATATATGTATGTATGTATGTATGTATGTATGTATGTATGTTTACGTATGTATATATGTGTGTATATATGTGTGTGTGTGTATGTATATATACATCTATATATGTGTATGTCATTACTATATATATATACATCCATACTATATATGTATGGGTGTATATACATACACATACATGTATACATATAATATATATGTATATATATATATACATATAATATATATGTATATATATACATATAATATATATATGTATATATATATATATACATATAATATATATATGTATATATATATACATATAATATATATATGTATATATATATACATATAATATATATATGTATATATATATATACATATTATAATACTTGACTCGACATTATAAATTTTATGAGATGACTTATAGTTAGTGATTTTATTTCTAAAATATTTTGATGTTGTGTTGATTTATTCGATGGTTGGTATTTTAACTAAGTGTGTGGGCATAAGTTTTCCCCATTAGTAGTTAATCAAAGACTATTTCGCTTGGGTAAATGAGTCTAGTTGTATCTCCATGTCTCACTCAATTTGGGTTATTAATTAGAGACTATTTGACTTGGGTAAATGAGTCAAGTTGTATTTCCATGTCCCAAAAACACAATAAGAAAATTAAAAATGATGAATCAAGTGTTAGAAGATGAAAGAAGCATGGCCTAGATCTACACCAACAAAACTTGTATGTGATTATTGGCTTGATGAAAAAATCCACAATATTAACCAAAGTGGCAGCCTTCTATATTGTGACTCTACCACTTACAACCATCTTATGGACAAAGTGATAATGAACATCTTATTCCTACCACCATGGTACATTAGCTTATGTGCCTTATTATGCTCCTTGGTTTTGCATTCAAATTTTGATTCAAATATTGATGATATTTTGTATGGGCACTAATGTGCAGTTATATTTTCATGCCTCACTCAATTTTAGCTATTAATTAGAGACTATTGGACTTAGGTAAATGAGTCTAGTTGTATTTCTATGTCTCACACAATTTGAGTTCTGAGATGATTCTTTGTCCAACCCTCTAAAACCAAGCTCTAAATTGATGTTAGTTCTAGATCCGTGTGCTATAATTAAACTCTTCCAAAAATTAGCTTTAATTAGTTTTCTAAATACTAATTAGTTTCTCGCTCGATTGAAAATATCCATAAGCAATTTTTTTCCCTTAGGCAGGGACTCCAACTCCTTCAAAGCTCTTGTTTTTTATTAGAAACTATTTCAAAAATTGTACGTGCAAAAAATCACCACTCTTTTCGCTAACTATTGGATGTTTTTTTAATTTTATATTTTATGGGATCTATTGCATGGAAAGTTTCAAACCATCTTAGTTGTTTATTTGGAGCTAATTATGGTGTAATGTGATATCTATGATATTTCGCTCTCAACGTTCCAAATATTCTTTACCAAGGAATTTCGAGTTAATGGAATAATATAAATATAGCATTTTGTTTCCACAGTCCATAATAGTATAGTCTTTAAGATTTCTGGATAAACTGTGTTCATCTTTTACATCAACGTTTCGGATCATACTCCATGATCCATCATCAAGATGAAAAGCAGAAAGAGAGAAGTGAAAGATGAGATAGCAGACTTGGATATAAAAGGAGAGGGGTTAAGAGGGTTGGGAAGCGCAAGACCCACAAAATGTGCCAATATGTAGTATAATATAACATAAAACACCAACAGTTATGAACCACAATATAAAAATTATCCATAATAGAAAGGATGATAATAAGTTATTATAAAGGAGAAAGTATATTATACAAAGAAAGAAAGAAATAAATTGGCAATGAATTGAATTATAAAATGAAATAATATTTCTTTCTTTCTTTGTATAATGCTTGCCCTTTCCCTTCTATTATTTCATTTTATAATTCAACTCATTGCCAATTTATTTCTTTCTTTCTTTGTATAATATACTTTCTCCTTTATAATAACTTATAATCATCCTTTCTATTATGGATAATTTTTATATTGTGGTTCATAACTGTTGGTGTTTTATGTTATATTATACTACATATTGGCACATTTTTTGGTTCTTGCGCTTCCCAACCCTCTTAACCCCTCTCCTTTTATATCCAAGTCTGCTATCTCATCTTTCACTTCTCTCTTTCTACTTTTCATCCTGATGATGGATCATGGAGTATGATCTAAAACGTTGATGTAAAAAGATGCACACAATTTATCCAGAAATCTTAAAGACTATAATATAAATATAATTATTTAATATATTATAAAATAAATGTAATTAAATATTATATAATAAATATTAATATTATTATATATAATATTAATTAATTTAAATATAATATTAATATAATATAAAAATAAATATAATATAATATAGGATTACATTTAAGATTAGGTAAAGGTTATGATTTAATGAAATTTCAATTAGGTTTACAATTCAATTAGGATATGGTTAGGGGTAGGGATCATTTAGCATTCTATTATAGTTAGAATATGGGTTACATTTAAGATTACAGTTCTAGGATAAAACTTTGTTATAGGGTTATAGTTAGGGATACTCTTTAAATTAGGGTTAAATTAGGGTTAAGTTAAGTTTAGGGTTATATGTTATATAATTATAACATGGTTCAATTAGGTTTAGAATTCAATTACAATCAATTTTATGGTTCTACAATAATTTTATAAATGTATTATAATATAATATAAATATAATAAATATTAATATAGTTAGATAAATATAATATAATATAATATAATATTACGATTAAGGTTAGGTAAGGTTTATGATTTACTTAGGTTTCAATTAAAGTTATGAATCATTTAGGGTTATATTATGGTTAGAGGACGGGTTACATTTATAGTTACGCTTCTAGGATAAAATGTCTGGATAAAGTTACAATTAGGACTACTCTTAAGATTAGGGTTAAATTGAGGTTAATTTAGGGTTAGGGTTATATACTATATAATTATATTAGGGTTCAATATGGGTTATAAAAGTAACTTCGGTTTATAGTTACTTTTACGGTTACTATTAGGTTTAGGGTTACAATTTAATGGATAAAGCTTGGGGTTAGAGTTACGCTAAGATTTTTGTTAGGGTTAGCACTAAATTATAGTTTAGTTAGAATTAAAGTGCAAATAGGATTACAATTAGAATTCAATTAAGATTATTATTAATTACCTTGAAGATTACAATTCAATTATGTTTAAAAAAACTTAATTTATATTTTAAGATTATGCATAATTTATAAAAAGTTTATGAAGCAATTTCGACATAAATTTACTTCAAATTAAAATTACAGCTACATGAAATAGAGAAAAATATGAAAATATTTTATGTTAATCTTATAGTTGTCGTATAACTTTTTGAGCATTTATGACAGTGTGTGGTTTGTATTTCTTCCCACTTCAAACTTTGGCCATTGCGAAATCTTGGTTTGACAAGGAGTGATGACCGACAAATTTCACACTTCATCGAATTAACAAGTCGTAAGCAAAGACGGAAGCTATAAAAATAATTGCACACCCAACTCAAGCAAAACACCACTCATTAAGCATGACATGCAAAAACACAAACTATGATTGTCAACATGCGAAAGATCTTTTAGATTCAGCAATAAAAATAATTGTGCACTCAACTCAAACAAAATACCACTCATTAAACGTGACATGCAAAAATACAAACTATGATTGTCAACATGCAAAAGATCTTTTAGATTCAGACATAAAAATAATTACGCACCCAACTCAAACAAAACACCACTCATTATATATGACATGCAAAAACACAAACTTGATTGTCAACATACAAAAGATCTTTTAAATTCAGTCATAAAAATAATTGCGCACCCAACTCAAACAAAACATGACCACTCATTAAATGTGGCATCCAAAAACACAAACTGTGATTGTCGACATGCGAATGATCTTTTTGATGAATCCAATAAGTAGTCTCAACGTCTGGGTTGTGTTACATGATGACAAATAAATGCCAACTATACACTTTATGATTTACACCCTAGTTCTATTATCCTAGGACACGGACTTATCTTCTACTTTTCTGTGGCTGAGATGAATCCATCTATCCATACGAAGGAATTTGAGTGCCTGAAATGGGTGCCATGGAAGGTATATGAAATGGTCTGGCTGACAGAGGTGTTTGAAGAATGTTAAAATGTGGAACAAAATGAATGGTGGTGAGAAGAGCAGCAAACCTCATGTGGTAGTCGTCACCTACGTAGGGCAGGGGCATCTTATTCCTTTCCTGGAGCTTACAAAGTTTCTCGCCTCCCACGGCCTCATTGTTTCTTATATATCCACATCAGGCAACGTTGCACGTCTGCAGCCTCAAGTGGACCAGGCGGTCAAGAGTTCGAGTCCTGGCGTCGATATACGCCTGGTATCGCTTCCCATGCCTCCCATCGAAGGCCTGCCTCCGGGAAACGAAAGCTCCGAAACTGTTCCGCAGCATATGATCGGAATTCTTATGATGTCGTCCTACAAGCTGGCTGGCCTGTTCGAGCAGTGGTTGGAGCTGCAGATGAAAGATACAGAGGATCAGATCGAGAATTCCCCGTGTCCTCCAGTTTATATAATAAGCGACATATTTACATCGTGGGTTCACAACTCTGGCGCCAAATTTGGGCTTCCCACAGTAGTTTTCCACACGTCGGGGGCATTCGCTATGTCTGTTATGCATTCGTTCATGAAAAACACGCCGCAGAAGAATGTGCAAGGAGACGACGAATATTTCCAGGTCCCCAACCTTCCGTTTGATTTCAAGCTCCGTAAATCCGACGTGCCATTCATCATGCGGGAACCGGACGCGAATCCCATGCAAAGTTTTGCCACGGATGAGATCAATCGCAGCATAGAAGGAAGCGGGCTGATTTTCAATACATTTTACGAGCTAGACTCGCTGGAGGTCAATCATATCAAGAGCTTAACGAAGCGGCCTGTTTGGAGCATCGGTCCTATACTTCCCAAGAAGCTTTTCGATGCAGAGGGAGTCGAACGTGCGACCCGTGATAGCCGAGGAAAGGTCGCGGATATAAGTGAGGCGGGGTGCTTGCAGTGGCTGGATAGGCGAAGCCCTAATTCAGTAGTATTTGTGTGCTTTGGAAGCCAGTCATCTCTGAACAAGCAACAGACAGAGGCGCTGGCGAAGGGGCTGGAGGCGAGCCACCAGGCTTTCATATGGGCTATCAAGCGCGTACCGGAGATAGATCTGCCAGAGGGGTTTGAAGAGCGGACTAAGGATAGAGGGCTGCTCATATGGAGCTGGGCGCCGCAGCTCCTCATTCTCTCCCATCCTTCCACCGGCCCGTTTCTAAGCCACTGCGGATGGAACTCCACATTGGAGAGCATCAGCCTGGGCGTCCCCATGATCACCTGGCCCATGTTTGCAGAGCAGCCTTTCAATAATAAGCTTCTGGTAGAGCATTTGGGTATTGCAGAACAAATATGCTCCAACATGGACGCCGTGGGGGACGAGCATGTTGTGAAGAGAGCGGTGATAAAGCTTTTGGCGGAAGAAGAAAGGAAGATGATGAGAATGAGAGCTCAGGAACTGCGCAAAATGGCAAAAATGGCGGTTGAGAAAGACGGTTCTTCTTACGCAAACCTACAGGCTTTTAAAGAATATGTGCGTGAGCGCCATGACAACTGGGTGCTCAGTCATGGCCCAAATGAAGAAGAGGATAAGCCAGAAAAGAAGAAACCATGAGGAAGCATTCTACACAATCAAATATTATTAAAACAAATGTACTTTATATTCAGTACAGGCTTGCAGGGCAGCAATGTAAACCAATGAAGTTACTTTCAGAAATCTTGTCGTATATTCTGAGCTTTTGCAGTCTTGAGATCACTGTCAGTATAGGGCAGCCTTACCAATTTTTGTGCACCCGCACTTTAATCACTCCTAATTTTTTTACAGGAGCTTATTTGTCAAGTCCCCTGATTATAATTAAATTTCAGCACCACATTATCAATATGATGTTACATCAGCGTGCTTTTTGTCAAGGTGTACAAAAAGGCCCAAAAATAAAAGTGAGACCAA
>VDFB02165108.1:0-23810 GCA_007258455.2 Sequoia sempervirens | reverse complement strand
AATAGGGTCAGGTTCATGGGTCTTATCTTCCTCTACAACCTCTTCTTCTTTTGGTATTCTTCCCTCAAACTATGCACTCCTCACTGCTGCCTCAAGTTGGGCTATTCTTTCCCTCAATAGCCTATTGTATTCTTCTTGTCCTTCAACCATCTTATCTAGTTCTCCATTGGTCACCATGGTGGAAGAATCATCTAACATGCAAGATTCTCTCAAATCTTTAACTTGCTCATACCAACTGATAGGAGGGCTGATAACTCAATCATAGATTCCTGCTCTAGGCCTTTCCTTGTAAGACCTCTTTGGTGTTTTGCTTCACCAATCTAACCTATAGGTCCCTGCTCATGACTAGGTACCCCTGGTTTGTCTGCCCAACCCCTCTTCCATCAACAAGCTTCCCTTCTACCAAGCCAACCTTGGTGTTGCGCCATATACTCTCCATTGGCCCTTACTCTCCCTTAAAGACCAAATTCTCTCCACACTTAACTTGATTCTTGTAGGGGTGTGTAGACGTTGTAATAGCTTCAAAATGATCAAACTAGGGTTCCTATTCCAACACAAGACTCCAACTAACCATCGCTTTCTTAAAGTCCCCTCCTAGGGTTAAAAAGGCTACAAGCCTAAAGCCCCCAATTAGGCCTCTTCACAGAGAAACATGCAATTTTCTTCAAAACCCACCAAAGGACCTGGATTTTTCATTTGGGGTTTGTGATTCCCATACCCACACCTTAAAGATTCTTGAGGTTTTGAGCCTGTATAGGCCGTACACAGCTCAAACACAAAAATGGTTAAAAACCTAGGGTTTCCTAACTTTTCTGGCTGATTTTGGACTGCCAAAAAGTTCTCACTCGAAATGAATTGGTGGAGCCTCCCCCTAATCACCATGCAATTCCAAGACCTCCAACAAAATTCTCCAAAAATAATTTCTCCAAGATCTCAATTCCCTTGCAAGATATGAAACTTTTTCTCACTATTTTCCCTAGCTACACCTGCACTGGCTCGCCTAGGGCATCATCTTGCTAGCAACTCCTGCAACCACACAACCCCTAAATTCTACCATATGTACAAGCATGGAGTCTAGGAACATTTACAAAAAGTTCGTACAATTTGTACGGTGGGAAGGTGCTCTAAACCTCCATTTTCTCAAAACTGCCTGTTCAGGCTAGCAACAGGCTGATTTCAAATTAATTACAAACAATGATGAAAAATGAATTCACAAAGCTAAAAAATGACTCACAAAGCTTGTAAACAATCTATACTACATCCTACAACTCTAACAGTAGCAGATTCAATCCATTTTAGCACTATTCTTGAGCAAAAACCAGTAAAAATGACAAAAACACTATTTTTCTTCAACTTCCAACAAAACAGTCTGTACAAATGAACTTCCAACCTTACACAAAGGTCGAGGAAACCTTTATATATGCTTCCCAAATAGTTATTCATCAAATGGGCACCTTTTGGCCACTCAAACTCAAAAAGAGCCTTATTTTGCAAAAATTGTCAACAATTGCAAAAATTGCCAAACTTCAACATTAGACTAAAACTTGCTATTCCTCACCTATGGTCAACACGACCTTTATTTGAAAACATAGAAAACAACTAAAATTCCATGAATGCAAACATCTAAACCATCAATTCACTCTTGAGCTCCTGGTGTTTCCTAGGTGCTCCCGCCACTAACACCCCTTAAGATGAGCAAGAGTGCAGCTACAAACATGTGCAAAAAAGAAAATGTAACTACAATGCATGAAAGTAAAATTGGGTCCCTGACAACTAGGCCTGATCAGGTAATACAACCAAATCTCTGTAAAGCAGAGTAAAGGAGAAACCCTAGGAAAAAACTCCTCTCCAAAAAGAGATGAACAAGAGTGAAAGAAGAAGAGAGATAGAAGGAGGACTCAACATGACCCCCCAAGAACTGCTTCTATCACACAAGTACAAAATATGTTCCCCCCATAGGAGAGAGAAGAGACTCCAAAGCCCCCCTAGAATGAGAGAACCCCTGTGCCAATGATCAAAACAATGTGTCTCCTCGGAGGAAGAAACAGATCCAACGGTTGAGGAAGAGGAAATCCTTGGATGTGAGGTAAAAATGGAAGTCCTAGATGATGCTCACTGAAGAATGGAACTATAGTAAGAGTGTCTGAATAACAGGATGGTGAATCAAACTACTCAAGATGATCCTAAAATGGAATCTCCAATGAAGATGGGATAACAGGTGTGCTGAAACTGTCATCTGTGAGGAAAGGAATATCCTCTGATATGGCCTCAACAACTACACTTGATGGCTCGATGAGTGGAGCAACAATGTCAGTCATAGCTGAAGAGGAATCCTGCTGAACATATGTGATCTCAACAGGAGGTAGAGGTGTAGAAGTCTCAACACTAGTCTCATGAACAGATGGAAGAACACATAAGTTCAAGTGACCAAACTTCACCTCAGATACTGCATGCTCTCTTGTAGAAAGAGAGGAAAACTCAGACAATGGAGATGGTGGACCAAAGTGTGTGAATGCATACAAACGGGAAGAATGATCAACTGTCCCTGTTGCAACAATGTTGCCAGTCTGAATGTCTCTGATGTGCACTGAATCAGGTGTGAACTCAACCATCTTCCCTGTCCCACTGTGAGCAATCTGATAGATGGAGAGAAGGTTAGTGGGCAAAGATGGAACACAAAGTACATCATTGAATGTACCGTCATCAATGTCGATAGAACCTTTCCCACATACACTCATATAAGTGTTATTACCCATCAATATGTGTTGTGAGGATGCAGCCTTGAAAGATGAGAACATGTCCTGAGAAGATGCCATATGGTGTGAAGCACTTGAATCCAATAGCCATTTGGATGAATGTGAACTGGTGGTTGCACATAATGCATGACCCTTATGTGGGGCCTGTCCATCTGTCTGGAATGATGGTGAAGAAGAAGACCCGCCTGATGTAGATGAAGAAGAGTGATGAATATTGTTCCTCTCAAGAAGAGCTATCAAATCTAAAACCTGTTTTGCATATGCATCTATCTTCTTTTCATAACACTTGGACTCATCATGTCCTGGCTTAGTACAATAAGCACACTTAGGTCTATCTTTCTTCGATGATTCCCCCTTAGGAGAAGGTGAATTAGAGGTGTTTTGTGAACTGGAATCCTTCCAATGCTATGTGGTCTTTGGTTTCTATTTTTGCTTCTGCTTCTGCTTCCCCTGAGATGACTGTGCTACCAATGCTTGGTATTGTGATCCTGTGAGAGCATCCAACTGTGATATCTTGGCTTGCTCTCGTGTCAACTGATCACAAAACACCTCAAAAGTAGGCATGGTAAAGCGGTTGCCCAATGCATCCATGGTGGAATAAAATGTGAAAGAGAAGATCTGAAAAGGACCTCGAAGCTTAGAAAGAGTCAGGTAAATACACTCCTCATCAGTTTTGTTCTTACCACAACCCTGTAGAAGAGATCTCTGTTGCTTGATTTTCATCAGAAAGTCCTCAATAGAGGGAAAAGAATCAGGTACAAGTGAAGTCAACTCTTCCTCAATCTCTATTGCACGAAACTGATTGATGGTACCAAATAAATCATTGAATTTGGTCCACATTTCAAGAGGACTGTTACACCCATCAACATGAAACAACAAGCTGTCTAAAACATGTAAGGAAATTAAACCCATAGCCTCATCCATCTTATTTCTATGCTGCATAACCTCAAATGGCCATGTCAAAACTGGTTGAACTGTATCTAAACATGACCACAACCCCTTTGATCTGAGAAGATGTGTCATGAATGCCTTCCAAGTGTGATAGTTATGAGGTGTGAGAAGTTCAACATTAGAAGGGTTTTCGGCCATGTTTGGAAATTTTAATGAATTTTTAATGTGAAGAGTTTCTGGTTTTCTGAATTAAATGACAGAAAGCAAGAAAAAAACTCCCCCCACAATGCAAGAAACCAAACCCCAGTAGAGATTTTTCAGCTAAAAGGCAGGAAAAAAGCAAAAACTCTTCAAACTGAATATTGTGTACCTGATTATTTTTCTAGAAAAAAATAGAATATCTAAATAGTGCGTGTGAAGAGCTTTTCGACGCTTATTCGCTTTCGAAAAATGGAGCAAAAATGAGCAAGTTATGCCCCCCGGAGTGCAAAAAATATCATCCGACTTTGACTGCGAAAAAATGCAACCAAACTAGAAAATTTTGAAAAAAAATCTGTACCACCATGACGGGCTCAGAGCCAGCTTTCCAACGCCTATTTTCGTTCGAAAAACTGAGCTGAAACGCCCAAGTTATAGCCGATTTTCAGAAGGTTGTCAAAAAAACAAATATATCCTTTAGAGCCCTTAGGGGCTAAAAAATACGCCCCTGGTCTAGTGAGCGACCAGGGGGCTGGCGGAGTGGCGCTTGGGCGGCAGGTTGGTGGCGCGTGGGTGGTGGGAGGCGCACTGGCGGTGAGCCGGCGGAGAAGAGGGCCGGCGGCGGGTCGATGGCTGCTCGGCTTGTGGCGGTGCTGCGGTGGCCGCTGGGCGGCCAGTGGGTGGCGCGGCCCTTTTCAATGGGCTACGCTTTTTTAAAGTGCAAAAAATTGATATGAAAGCAAAAAAAAATATTTTTTTCAATTTTTGACCTCGTTCTGCGTGCCCTAGGGTCGTACGGCTCTAGGGCAATTATTTTTTTGCCTTTTCGGTCAACTGTAGTCAAACTAGACGTGCTTTATATGAAAATGGGGGTTTTCAAGCGCTGTGAATCCAACGGTGAGGTCCGTTTGGGCCCAAAATTAACCAAAAAAATGAAGTAAGACGAATCCACAAAAAAACAACCCAAAAACCTGTGAAAGCTTGATCAAACCCTCGTAGCTCCAAAATCTTCAAAACAAGAACAAGCTACAGCAGGTCTGCTCTGATACCATGTAGAAGTTGTCAAAACCAACTTCAGAGTCCACTAACACCTACATGCAAAGGGATACTTGTCACAGGGAAGAGAATAGAGAAAAAAACAAGCGAGGGTTTGAAGCTCTGTAATATCAGAGATATATTATCAGAACAATCAAATGATTATTTACAAAGATCAATCCTTAAAAGGAGATCAAGCAAAACCCTAAAAAGTAACCCTAATATGTAGACATTTAATAATTAATATAATTATTAAATGTCACAATATGCAACTAAAGTGAAATTTTAAGAGAGGAATAAAGGTGACTTAATTAATATAATTAAGTTAAAACCTTTACTCTAACACTTATAACATATGATTTAAGTGAAATAATATATTTGAGTTACATGGATTTATGCTCCTATAGTTAACTTGATCAATGGGCACACAATTTTAAACAACAAATTTTATCCAACTTGTCACCACCTCAACAAAATCAAAGATATATGTATATAATGCATTTCCAACAAGTATAAAAAATATAATGAAACAACTTACAATAGAGAATAAAATTAAAAAATACATGTTACAGATACTTGAGAATAATAAGCCACTTTGAGGGGTAAACCTCTAAAAGTCTCCAATGGGAACAACATTTATAATATTATGATTAGAACTAACCACTAGATTTTTTATAATATAATATTTATGCCTTGTATCAACACCTCCTAATTTCCAATAGAAAATAGGGCTTAATTTTATGTATGTGCCTTCGATGTGCTTTGACCTCGCTTGGCTCACCACCAATATCTCATTAGAGATTTTTTCCTTTATGGGCCTCATGGTCAAACTTATTCTTGGAGTGTTTCTTCATCCCCTCTTATGCTTCAATTACATGACTAAGTCTCAAAATTATAAACATTCTACGTATGAGGGTGCTCTATGTGTTTTTATACTTTATTTAGATTTTTAGGGAATTTATACTAAAATTATTTCCTTTCATTCTCATCTTCCTTGCATTATATGTTTCTTATAAATCCTTTAGTATTTTATTATTTTAGGTATTCCCTTACTTGCATGCTTAATCACAAAATTTCATAATTACCCATGTTCCTTCTTCTTATTATTATTCTTAACATGATATCAAGTCAATAAGTTTCTTGACCAATCGATCCCTAATTTTCATCTTCATTTTAGACCCCCAAACATTGCTTCCTATTGTGCCTTTTCTTTAATTTCCACTTTTCTTCTTTTTCTTTGGGCCTAAGCTTTCAAGAATACACCTAAGAAATATTCACATAAATGATATCCATAATAAAATTTTAAAGCCTCCCACCTTCATGGTAAGTTCTAAAGTACATCCTTGAATCCCAAATCCCAACCACAAAACATTAGGGTTTTCTTTCCATGCTTCTATTTCCACTTCCATTGGTACACAATCATCTCGTTTCCCAATTTCCCATACTTTTGAGTTTCTTCTCCTCTTCCTCTAGAATATCAAAATTTTCTATCCCTCTTTCCCTTCCCCCATTAGGGATTTAGTATACTCAATACCAAATTCCTACTTTCTTCCTTCTTTGTTCCTTTTGCATCTTTAAAATTTCTAGTGCTTGCCTCCACTTCCCATATTCAATAATAGGTATTTACCTTGTCAAATCACTAATCCTCTTTGTACCTTCCTCTTGTAAAGCCTAATACTATTTCTTTAACACCTTACCTTATAAAAAATACTAATGGGTATTCTTGACATCTAATCTTTGGGTATTCTTGACACCCAATCCTCAATCTATATCTAAGATTGTGAGTTTTATCTATCATTTTATTTCGTATCTTAGTATCCTCCATCCCATTGATGTGATTCCTTTTATTCCTCAATTTTTTTTCTACTCACCCACCTTGTAATCAAATATTCTGATGCTTAAATTTGACTCATATCGACATTAAAAACCTCAAACCTCTCACCTTTGTTTGTCAACTTTATTTACGCAATCCTAATTTGCCCCATGTTCCATCACACATTTAATCACTATTTAATAAGTGAGAAAGTGTATTTTTATGAGCCTAAAATAGATGTTCATCTTGACAAAGGTATATCAATCTTAGGCCTATCTAGGGTGTCATACATTTTTTTTCTTGTCTAGGCCCCTAGTCAATAAATTCCCATTGGCAATCTTATATCTTAGAACATGCAAAATTAAAATCATGTAAATATAAATTTAATACATTTTTAGGCTCCAAAGAAAAATTTAAATATATTTTTAGTCTTGAACTATCTTCTCATCGCGTCCTTTCCTTTATATGCAAGGGAATCCCTATATAATCACAATTCACTTTTTATGAAGGTTATAGTGGCATAGTGTGGATATACCATTGTGGACGTTATCTTAGATTTTATATTCAAATATTGGATACTCCAAGATAGTATTAGAGAAATTAATTACAAGGCCTTTCACATTTTATAGTGCATACATACCCTATTAGCTAAGAATTTAATCTATTTTTTTAGATTTTAATATAGGTAAAGATACAAAAAAAATTGAAACTCTACTTAATGTATTGTATAGATCTATTCTTGTACACTTTTTTGCTAAATAAAAATTTATTTTTACAAAGAGAGCCCAAATCCACCATCTTTAAAAATTTATTGGCTTTGGTTTTATTATTTTTTAGTTTCAAATTAGACTATTATTTGGTTGACCTTTGTCCCAAACAACCCCTTATTCATGTTGGGAAAATGTGTCTTAGCCTTAAAATTATGAAAGGTTTATTATTGATAGGTGAGCATAGGGGGTTGCAGAGAGCTACCCCTCTTGCAGGGTCCGTGGGGATCATCCCCTTGGCGGGGGTCTAAGGGCCCAGTGTGTTGGTTGTTTTTCTTGCAACCTTCAACCCTAAGGAGAAACACAATACCTAAACCAGGAGATTAAAGATTTAGGACAAAGAATCTACACTATCAATAGATTGAAGACAAGAAAAGCCAAGGAACAAGGCTATGAAAGCCTTCTGCACTTCGAGCTCCACAGGACTCTGAAGGGTGTTCTTATTTGTAGGTCCAAGCATATGATAAACTTGTCAAGCAACAAACTATAGACCTATGAAAGTGGATAATTCTCAGATATATGAGAAATGGGTATTTTATATTCCACCAGATTCAAGCATAATCCCATTTGCATTGAACATTGCTAAGAACACATAACTTAGATATCTTCATCTCAAACACATAGAGGGTTCATAGATAAAATTCTCTCAAATTTATCCTCTATACTCTTTCAAATACCATAAAGATACAGGGAACTGAGATAACTTAAACATGAAAGCAAAAGACAAGGACAAAAGCAATAGAGATTTAATATAAATTGAATTGTTTCTGAAAATGTCTTAGGCTTTGTGATGTATCAGTGCCTAATCATGGGCCACAGAGTCAAATATAAAACTACAACAAATATCCTATCAACAATCTAGGTTCAACCAATGGACCTAAAATATGTTAATGCCTTACATTAACAAATCCACTCATGTTGTCATAAAGTTCTACTTACCAATCCCACTTGTGCACTCTAAATTACAGTTATTTGATCAAAGTAATTTAACTCTTTACCTGAAAGAGAACCATGGCCAAACAACACAATCACAGGAAATTTGTGATGACAAATTCAAACATCCTTGATATATTGAATTCATATAATTAAAAGCATACAAATTTGGAGACAACTTCATGAACAGTAATTTGTTGCTACACAAATTGGTTAACACTTGCTCATAAAATCAAGCTATTACAATTTACATACTCTATTTATGACTCAGACAACACTATTCTACATTACTTTTCTAATTCAAAATTTTAGAACCCTTTACAAATGAGAAGAAGAAAGAATATAAAGAAGAAGAAGAAGCCCTAAAATGAATCCGTGGAAGACACTTAACATCTTGATCTCCATCTGATCAGTAACTGCCCATTGCTTAAAGAAAAACCCCATCTACACCTTGTTTCTTGCCTCATCATTCACTTGCCCTGCAACAGAAAAATATTCCCCATTGAGAAGACGCATTCCTCATTATGCCCTTCAGTTGAAAATATCTGTTTGTGAAAGAATAAAAGCCCTCTGTGAAAATATTTCACTCTTCTTCATCTGTAGTAGAAAAACCCTTTCACCTGTTCATTTACCATTTACTTCCTAGCAAAAGAAAGCCTTTTATCTTTACAATAGCTGAATTTTTTTACTTGTGCAGGCTTTTACTCGCGCAATTGCCATTTATTTTCCTAGCATTTTATTCATTTCACCAACAATCAAAATTTTGATTTTAACTTTGTGAAGGCTCTAAATTTTAAGCCACTTCACTTTTTACCCATGCCTCTTTTGCCTTTAATTACTTCTCTTCATTTAAATCGAGCTACAAAGGACCATTTACTTCCAACATCTTTTATTTTAATTTGCTTTCACATACATTTTACCATCAAGACAAAACTCAAGGTAATACCACGTGGATTTTTCTCGGGTCCCACTGCGCACTTCACACAAACATTACTCAGCATCGCATTTCGTGGATACAACTAGAGGAAGACAAAAGACAATGTCGTTGGCGATGGCATAAATAAAAAGAACCATCACGCATCGCTAATAAGTTGAGGAAAAGATGGAATAAAACAACAATGCACGATATTCATTCTTTTCATTTGAATCCCCTGTTCTTCAAGTTCCTGCTATAGTTGCTTCCTTTCCACCACCCAACAACACAAAGCCTTTATCTATGCCTTCTTTACATATTTTTTTTCTTCTCCACTGTTTAATCTTTCAACAAATATTGCCATATGACTTAATCCGCATGCCCTCTAACATCTTACACAAGTATTTACCAAAGGTTACCCCAAGTTTCCGGAGACCGAGGGGCGAGGGCCCGGGGACGAGTCCCAAGTTTCCGATTTTGAGGCCAAAATTAGGACGAGGGGACGGCTATATAAAAATATAGGGAAAATTTTAAAAATATAGGGAAATTTTAAATATTCAATAGATAACATGAATAAGGCATGCATAATACACATTATAGAACATTAACATATAACATTTGTGTTCAACATTATGCCAATACTCAATAGAGTCAATAGTCAATACGCATTCAAAATTAACATACAGTTACACAAATCATGAAACAACCTCCAAGTTATAATTTATAAACTTATATCAAAATGCCCAAAGGCTACATTGCTGCCATATAGTTTTAAAGTTTTAGTTTGCTATGAAAATCAAAATACAATATCGTATGTCAATAATGAATACAAATTTACAAAATAAACAAAGAGCACTGCTGCCCCTAATCATCTCTCATAACTGCATCAAAATCAGAGTCATCCTCTGAGTCACTGCCACCGTAATGCTCCTCCTCAACCAATGGGACCCCAACCAAGCCCTCAGCTGTCTCCTCCTCATCTATCTGAGCCGCATCCTCGGGATCAATATCCCACCGTAGAGCTGGAGTCTGTCGATACTCTGGAGTCTGTCGATCCTGAAGCCGAAGAGCACTATGAACAGCCACTAGCTTCTCTGCTCGTCTAGAGGTAAGTCTATTCCTCTTGACAGAGTGGATAAAGCCATATGTGGACCAATTCCTCTCTGCAGCAAAGGAACTAGCAACCTGTGCAAGAAGGCGAGTGGCAAGTATCTTCAACTGCGGTGTATCTCTCCCATGATAGGTCCACCATCCAATAGGGTTCCCTTGAGCTAATATAGCTCTATCCAACCTCGCCTGTGGTTTGCTCAAGTTTGGGCCATTAAGATTAGCAAAGTTTAGAAATTGTGACCGGAGTATTGAAGCTTGCTCGGCTGGATAAATCTTTTCAATGGCCCGTGTGAACCCATCTAAAACCTCAGCATCATCACATGGAGGCACCCTACCATCCCTTGGTGCATACCATTTTGGATTTAGAGCAAAGGCAGCCATATGAAGCGGGGTGTTCATTGTATTCCACCTCCGCGTCACAATGGGCCTAATGTGTTGCTCATATAAATCCAAAGTGGGGTCCTTTGCCAAAATAACTTGCCTGATCTTCCCAAGCATAGTGTCAAATGTCTCATATATCTCTCCAAGACTAGGAGAGTCTGTATCAGCATATCTAATGACATCTACAATGGGCGAGATAAAGGAGCAAATATATCTGCAAAATGCAAACAAAAAGTTCAAAATAATTAGTTGACAAGTTATTTGACATGTTAGAAACTTCAAAAGTTGGAACATTAGACAATAAAATTAAAATATTAAAATCAGAAATTTAATATGAAAATCAGCCATCTAATATGTCTTACCTCACATTGGCCCACCAATCATCATCGAGGATCTTTTGTTTGATGCTCTTTCCTTGAGTAGAACTTGCATTAGGCCATCTAGTCCACTCAGAATTGACCATCATCAGTTGTAGAGGCTCATGCACCTCAAGCATCCTCTCCAATAGGATGAAGTAGGTGGCATATCTACATTCATTAATTCAATGATTCATTAAAAAATAAAAATTTAAAACAAAATCAGATTATGAATACAAATTGAAAGTGAAACAAAATGAAGTAAATGGCATACCTTGTATCAACAGGTTTGAGAAACTCCTTCTTTGAAAATGTCCTGAAAAGAGCAAGTGAGGTGTGGTGGTTGCAAATGAACATTTGAATTTCTCTAGCTTCTGCCACCGTTTTCTTCACCCAATCCATCTTCCCTATGTCTTTCAATGCATTGTTCAATGCATGAACACAACATGGGGTCCAAAATATGTGCCTGTAAGTACCCTCCACCATCAATCCAGCCGATTTGCACACACGTGCTGAATCGGTGATCACCTGCACCACATTTGCAGCCCCAACCTCCTCTATGGCATCTCTCAAAATGGAAAATTGGAAGTCAGCATCCTTACGTTTCCCTGAACAATCTACGGCTCTAAGAAAATAAGAACCAGCAGGGCATGTGACTATGACATTGATGAGTGGCCGACGTCTACAATCAGTCCACCCATCCATCACTATAGAGCACCCCGTCCTCATCCATGTTTGCCTCATCTCCTCCATTAACACATTAACTTTGGAGTACTCTTTGTCTAGGAGGGTGGTGCGTAGCTTATGATCTCCAGGGGGTACAAATGAAGGACCAACAGTGACTAAGTCTTTCACCATTTGTTTGAAATAAGAGGAACGGGCCACATGAAATGGAATGGCATGGGCAAAAAAGAATTTGGCAATGGAGGATTCACAGGTTTCTCGTGCTTGGTTTTGAAACATGGACTCAACTGAGGCTCCCTTATCACCACCAATCACCTTCCTCTTTCCTCTTAAGATAACAGTACTACCAACTGTGGAAGGACTAGGAGTAGGAGTAGGCATAGACGATTGTGAACTTGGGAAAAAAGGAGACCCAGTTTGAACCCCACCATCACACTCCATTTGAATTGTTTGGCACTCTATAAATAGTGCATCTGTCAATGCAGGACACGTTCTAACTCCATGGCCCACCTCACCCAAAAAATGAGACCTAACTCTAGTGTAGCTGCCCCTAAATTCCTTTTCACAAACATGGCACAACCAAACCCTACTCCCCCCTGAATTTTTTTGTCTTTCACCCATGGCTGTCACAAATTGAAGGAATGGTTTTTTTTTGTCTATTGGGTGTTTGGCATAGTCCTTCATAGTTTTGGAATTGGTTGATGAATGATGGTGTTGGGTAGGGGTTATATGCTCTCTAGTTTGCCTTCTAACTTGCATTTCAACTTCACTATCACTCCCACCTTCACTATTGCTCATATTTTTTGTTTTTAGAATGCAAGTGTTGACTGAAAATGAACAAAATAAAAAAAAATCAGACTATGCAAACTTCATATTTTGCAAAAAAAATGAAAAAAAAGAATGGTGAAAGAAAATGCATACCTTTTTTGATGGATTTGCACTCCCAGCAACACTCTTTCAACCTCCTCTCCTCCTTCAAACAGCTGCTTCTTCTCCTTCAATGGCTGCAATTTTTTTTCTTCTCAAACCCTTGGCTCCCTACACAAACAAAATGAAAATAATGAACTTTTAGAGGCCTCCTTTCATTCTTAAGAGAGCAAAATATGGTGGGGCCCACGTATGCCACATAGGTTTTAATTTTTAATTTTTTGCTTTTTTTGAATGCTTGGGCCAGGGAACATTGGACGGCTGGTCAGTCTCCTCAGATTAGCCGAGACTGGCCACCTGCCCCTGCTGGGTCTCCCCTGGACTGTACCGTCTTAATTTTTCAAGCTGCCCCCATCCCTATTTCCTAGTTTTTTCAGTGGACGGTCCCCCCGTCTCCCCTAGCTGCCGTCCCCCTCAGGACTGGACGCCCCTAACTCCGGACGGGTGGGAGCTTGGGACGTCCTCGTAACCCCCTGTATTTACTGATCACCATCACACATCTCTAATGCAACGAGAAAATGAAGAGAGCTATTAGCCATAGGCAATATGGAGGATGTAGTATTGCTCATCGCCAATATGATGAGGAAGAAGACAACTCAATCTGCGATGGGCGATGAAGAGGAACTGTCATTGCTGATCGCCAATATCAAATTGGAAAGACAAATCAAAACAACGACTGGCCATCAATCAGAAGCAAGAATTAAACTTGCTTTGATAAAAAACATTTGAAATACATTTTATATTTTCTCTAAATGCATTTTTCATATTTGCATAATGTTTAAAATATTCAAAAATATTTTAAACATAAGCATTTGAAACTTTAAAAAAAATGCAAATTTTAATTACGCCTGTAGGCCAAACAGAGAAAATTTACTACGCACAAACGGTGACTCCTAGAGCCGAGGATTTTTGCGTGCGATCACAATTAATTATTTAGAACATGGGTTTTAAATCAAACTTTGCCCAACCATAAAAAATCAAGTACCTCCTTTGTAAACTGGCCCTGGGACGTGTTCATCGCACCCGAAATGCATTAAAATAACGCATCATATGACCCCTGTTTTTGATGCAAATGGAGCTGGAGATGTTTTAGACCAAAATAAAAAAATGGGTTTCCCTTAGAATTTAAAAATTTGAAACATTTTGGCCCTGTCATAGTCAACAACACATTAATTAACCCATCAAAATGTATTTAGGAGCTACGAAACTGAACAAGCATGTAGAAATTTGACCCAGGAACTCATTACAACAAAAATATTAGAAAAAAAGATCTTGAGGTGCAAGATATTCAATGCCAAAGTGGCTCACTTAGAATTTTCTGCAATTGCACCTGTCAAAAACCAACTCAAGCACACCAAGTCACCTCCTTGAAAAATTATCAAATCACCTCTTGGGAAGCTACCATTGGAAACACTAAATAATTTAGGTCCATTGAGTATGTGTGCAAGAGGACTTTCCTTCAATCTACATTCTTCACAAGATATTAAGGGTCAAATTTGACCTCCTTGAAACATTCTGGAAATGCAAATGTAAAAACAGAACAAGCTGCATTTGCTTTTGACTTGGTAAAAATATCAAACTTGATCAAGTGGCTTTGAAACCAGACTAGGGAGCATATGAATATGAGGGAAATGCATCACACCAATCCATTTTCCATGATGATCATCCAACTGTGAAATATCAGTCTGAATAGGAGGTCACTTCGCAGGTTTGAGAGTATGCAAATAGCAAAAAAGTCCCAAAACCCTCCAACTTTGCTCTTAAAATCCATGTCAAAACTCATCACAAGGATCTGAAATAAAGCATACATGTTCACATATGACAAATGAATACACTCACCAAGGGATTTGGCATGAAAACAAATGGGCTATGAATTATGACCCTCCAAAGTAGGTCACTGGGGCTGATTTTTCAAGTGCATTTCTAAGTGTGCAAAGCAAATTCCACAACATGGGAACTGTAAAAGTTTGCAAAATTTTATAGACCCAACACAGTGCCCTAGTGGGGATTTGGGGGAAGTGTTGTTGAAAGCCAAAGTTTATGTATATTTTATTATTATAAATTTGGATCATTCATCATTAGGTCTTAGATCCAACGATATAAATTTTGTTGGCTTGTCTTGTCCTAGAAGGAAGCCCTATTTTATGAGGGAACTATATTACGACTGTGTATTGTGATGTATTTTGAGAGTCTAATAGCGTTAGTGTTGCCTTTGGATCTCTAGTTGGTGATACTCCTATGAGAAGTTTGCTTTGCATGTATATTGCAATCATCGCGATTTAAAAATAATATATTAGGCATATTTTGGAACTTGTGAGGTTTTTCTTCTGAAAGGTTTTTCCCCATGCAAATCATCATGCTATGGTATGCATGATATTTTTTTATGTTTAATTTTTGTAAATTTTTTTTTGGCAATATCCTCCACTAAAGATTAGAGTAGGAAGTTGTTCCACTACCTTAAGTTCCTTACAAATGGTATCAAATTCTTATCACCTTTGGATTTAGTTATGCATTGTTGGGTTGTTTAAGCTAATCTATATTTGAGTGGGAGCTTGTGTAGAAGATACTTTGTGGTTTTGTTGTAGGAACTTTCAGATGTCAAGTTCATCAGGGAGAATATAGGTGGATAAATTTTTTGGAAACAATTTTGAGATGTGGAAGCTAAAGAAAGATGATCTATTAATAGATTGATATTTGACGGATTCTATTAGTGAGAATGTTTCAAGGTGTGTAGATCATACTTTGGCTTCTCCATATGATTCTAATATGGATTCTAAATCCAAGGGTCTAATTAAATTGTTCTTGGTAGACTCTATTTTAATAAATGTTCATTAAGAGACATTTTCATAAAAACTATGAAAGAAACTTGATGAGCTATATCAAGCCAAATCTTTAGTGAACAATATTTTCTTAAGCAAAAAATTATATTCCTTGAGAATGGAAGAGGGTGGATGAATTACAAACCAACGAGAAGCATTAAATATGTTGGTGGATCAATTAGCATTAGTTGGGTCAAAATGGATAAGGAGAAATGTTATATCTTGCTTTGTTCTTTTCTTGATTCATGGGATTCTCTTGTTATGTTTAACACCCCGTCGTGTGAACCCCAAAGGACAACAAAACACTGCACAATTTTATTTTTTGAAAGCGAAACAATGCATAAGATGAATATGTACATTCATAACATGAAAAGCAATTATGCATTTTCCAAGTCATCTACGTCCTCTAGGGTACATGAAACGGTCATTACGAACACTAAACTTTTATCCAAACGAAAGCAAATGAAAACCAAGATTACATAATGATAACATATAATCATTCGTGAGCAATAGAGAGGAAAAATGATACAACATTTTACTATGATTCAAATTCATAGTTTAATGATACAATTGTGGAGCATATTTCCACAAATACAACACATCATATTAGATATAATAGTACATTGCATAGTGTTTCCCTTTTATCAATGGGAAGAGTATATTGAGTACAAGAATGATACAACAATGAAGAATAATGTACAAAATTTGGAACACTCTTCAACCAAATGGAGCTCTGGAAACTTGCATCTGCTTCCGCATCATGAACACAACCTGGGAACCCAATGGGCACGTTCCACCTGATCGCGTGGACCTGAAGGTACACCCCTCGTGCTAGGAGATGAAAAGAAAGGACCCACATCCAAACAAGGTCAAGCAGAAAAGGCTAACTCAACTTTGACATAAAATAGCATAAAACAAGAACAACACTTCCAGAGGCTACCAACCAAAGGAAAATAAATGGGTACTGTGGGAGAGTATCATCGCATGGCCTTATATGGATTATCCTGGCAACCTATCACAAGGTACTGCCTCCATCTATGGTTATCCTAACTTCCTATCTCAAGGCGTCGCTCCATAGGGTGACTCATGTGGGACCACATACCTTTCGTGAGGACAAGGAAGTGAACTTACCAACCAGGTCTTCTCATCCCATACTTAGCCTGTGGAAGCACTAACGGTATGGGTGAGGCAAATATTTAATCTTGTTTAATGTTTAACTACCCAAACCAACTAGTTCATTAATTATATTATCACTTGTTTAGGAAACTCTTCCATGGGTTACCCTAATAGCCCCTTTGTGCGTCGACCCCCATGAAGAGCCACCCTCCCCAACAATTTTGAACAAGACTCACATCAACAAGGGGTGTACCAAACATAAAAGCCACAAAATGAATACATATGTGAGGCATGAACCATCTCCCTCATAGTCATAACCAAAGACAAGGAAAATCATGGAACAAGGTACACCCACGAGAGCTCAAGAAAAAGAGTACAATCAAAGGAACACAAGGGTCTAATCATGAGAAAATTTAACACACAACAAGTTCCTCGTCGCCTCTAGAAGCCTAACAACCTACCACCCATAACTTATCAAAAGGAAGTGACTTAAGCATTTACGGGTTCCCAACTCATCCAAAACATGTCTATACATAAAGATTACCTCAATAGCGAAATAAATCAAGGGGAAAATATGATCAATCATAGAACCACTAACATGCATAAGAAATCAATTCCAATGAGCACTCAGAATATAAACAAAATAACTATCTAAACATCTTCAAAGACGATTATAAGTACCCATTCATTTGAACATGAACATGATCCAATCTTATTGAAGATAATGTAATAAATAATTAAATAATCCACTATAATTAACACATTTCCTTTATAACATCTTTTAAATGTATAAGCACTATGAAAAACCTAGAATATGTAACCCATTGGATTTTTCTCTTAATCTAAAACCCCTAAAGTTATAACATTTGGTTACCTCAAAATAATTAAAATGAAAATGTAACATATACCTTTGTTACTTCCAAATAATAAATTTAATTAAAAAGTAATATGTACATTTAATTACTTTTAAAATGAATAATTTTAATTAAAAATCTAACATCTACATTCCTTGACTTCACCCTAAATAAATCTAATTTAAATCTAACATGGACAATTATACGCAAAACACAATCTAATCGTAAGGAATTTGTAAATAAATTTAACCTTAAATAACTTGTAATTAAATCAAATTTAAATGCACTTTGAAAATAAATCTAATTTTTAGATGCATTGAGAATAAACCTGATTTAAAATATGTTCAAAAATAAATCTATTTTAAATACATTTTAAAAGGAAAAAAATCTAATTTAACTATACTTATCAACATCAATTGAATTTACATATATATATATATATATATTAACATTTCCAACTTAATTTTCACCAATTTCTAAAACCACCATTGAAATTAACATTTGTTTACTAATTCAACATCTTCAAATTTTAACTCAAGTGAAAACACATAAAGCTGAATTCTTTTCCATTTAAAATATCTAAGGATACTATATATGACATATTTACTAGATCATAATATATATATACGCGTGTGTGTATTTGAACATAATTATATATATACATATACTAGTATAGAGTTTTTACAGCAATAAAATTAACTGACATTTTGTGGTTTGAATTAAGCAGTATAAGAAAATTTTTAACTACACATATACACCCATATATATACTCATATATCGATACCTGAATTTAGATATCCATAACTAATATAAACTACGTTGCTATTTCCAAATTATGAATCGGATGGTCAAATATCAAACACAAATACTATCATACACACAAATATATACTTAAATACACATACAAGCACAGTTTTACACATATGACATCGAATGCTTAATAGGTACTTCTATAGGCCCTTAATGGTTACAAGATTACAATGCCCATATCTTAAAGCAAATTCAGCAATATTGAACACCCAATATCTGAAAGCCAAATACAAAACTTAATGAAGGAAGGATGAATTTGAAATGTTCAAAAAGGAAAATTTCACATAGGCAGAGAATATTCAAACTTCCAAATTTATAATTTATACCAATAACACCTCAGATAAATATATGTTTATAAAACAATTTCATACTACCATTAAACAAAACATAAAATCCGAATTATAAGAATGCCTTTCCAAACTAATTCATATGTATTATAACACACAAAACTATATTTATTTTTAATTAATTTTCTTATGAATAAAAAGTCAAAACCGATGCAACTTTCAACTATAACTGAAATATGTACAATAAAAAAAAACACAATAGGTAACCTATATTTTAGTATACTAGATTAAATATAATTGTTTAACGAATATAGGACACCCTTTATTATACACTATATTTTAAAATGAGATGAATTAAATTATTGTACACAATATTTTGGTATATAATTATTAATCAATAATAATTTACAATACTAAAATAATATTAAACTAAACATTAGTATTAAACTATATAATTATTATTATAGTTGTGGTTACAAAAGGAATCTAAAAGATTTCTTGAATAGGGTTAAGGAACTTTTAGGCAAATGCATTCGGTAGGAGTAAAGACAAATTATTTAACCTTTTCTAGTGTTTCCATTGTCATTTCATTCTCAAGAAAGTCATTTGAAAAAAAAACAATGGAATTTAAAAAAAAAAAAACCAACCTGGAGAATTGCAGCTGGAGATGAACTTATGTGGTAATTCCCAATTCTGTCTGCAACTCTTTCTTTTAAATTTCTATCTTTTTTTTACCCTCTACAGTAAAAATCTCTTTTCTCTCTATCTCTCTCTTGCCAATTTTTTTTCTTTTCCTGAAAATTCCCCCTTGTCCCTTTCACCCAAAAACCTAGAGAAATTAAGGCAACATTCCATAGTTTCTCGATAAAGCAAGGAAGACAGGTGGCATGATTATAATTTTCAATTTTACACCTGGCACAATCCATTTACCCTGCTTAATCACTTGGAGGTAAATTTTGCATTTTAGAAATCTACCCCTACCTTTCCATTACGAAACAAATTCATTCATAATTTAATATTTTAACCTAGGCACTTAGAATACATTATTACACTGAATCAAATTCAAATAAACACTTAAACCTACCCTATTTGACATTTTACTAGGTAACATAAATCAACCATTTCTTCCTGATATTTCAAAAAAAATAAAATTATATTTTTGAATAAATTTCTTAACAACAATTAAATAATTAATATTATTTAATTAATTAAACAATATTATTTAATAACTAATTAGAAATTTACATAGCTGAAATTAAAATATTATTTTATTTATAATTAATAAAATTAAATACCAACAATTCAAATAATATTCTTTTAATTTTACAAACATCATTTAAAATTTTCAAATTAATCTAATATTTAATCAAATCCTTGGAAATTTCGCAAATCATCTTACCAATTAAGTTTTATGCTTAATTAAATTAATAACCATCACTAAATAATGATATCGCATTTGAATCAAACAATTAATGCTTAAAACGAATGACATAAGTCAAAACGATACCAAATTAGATGGGGTACTGACAGACGACATCGACAAACAATGACAGGATGATGGACACAGATGGGGATGCTTTCTTGTCAAATTCATTTTCAACTTCATACCCATTGGGAATTTATGAGGCTTGCCCTATCCTGCCAGTGCAGGTGGAATCAAGGCTTGGTTACCTACAATCTTGCATAAAAACAAGTGTCAAAACAACATATATATCTGATGCCATACACACCGTGAGAGAGAATTGTAGTGTGGCAGGGCGCTCACGGATGAGTGATGCAACACCGTCCCTCTCACCTGAACCTCAATCAAAGCAACATCATCATTAAACGATAAGTACACAACTGTATAAACATAACATCAAACACATATGTCCACATATCAAAAGTAACAGCGTCATAACAACCAAGTCTAGTAAGCAAAATTGTCAACCAACCAAACAACATGATTAAATAGTCACCAATATAGTCTCGAGTATGAATCAAACATAAATAGTATCTGAATGACATCAATCGCACACAAAAAGTATCATAGGAGTACAGTAACACGAGAGGCTCTACATTATGGTTATTGGGAGTACTTTTATGATATTGAATACTAAAGCTATGGTGGGGTTTTTGAATTCTAAAGAGATGAGGAGGAAGGTATCCACCAATGCTAAGGAGGCCCTAAATATTCATGAAAGACTTAAGGAAAAATGAAAGAAGAATGAGAAGCATGATAAATCCAAGTCGAAGGGGAGATCCAAATCTCTTGGAAAGTCCAAAGTTATTTGTTGGAAGTGTGGTAAGATTAGACATACTTGTAAGGTTTGAAAAGAAAAAAATAAGAGGAAAAAGAAGAGATTTGATTCTAATTTTGAATTTGAGAAGGAAGATGGTGATGTATTCATTGCATTTGTGGCTACTCATATAGGTAATGATGCATGGTTAATTGAATCAAGTGCATATTTTCATATGATCTCTAATAGAGATTGAATTTTTGAATATGAAGAATGTGACGAAGGTAAGTTGTACTTGGGCGATGATTCTTATTTTAATATTGTTGGCCTTGGTAAAGTTAGAATCAATTTTCCTAATTTGGTAGAATAAAAAATATTAATGGCATGTTGCATATCCTTGGAAATTAGCACAAAATTTATTATCTAGGAGGAAACTAATAGATATAGATGTATAGGTAGTCTTTTTTGATGCAAGATGCAATATGGTTAAAGGTTCTACGGTGATTGTTAGAGGTGTTAGATTTGGAACATTGTATAAGCTTGATGCATACACTATTGAATGTAATAGCACTTTTGTGAAAAGAATATTTGTGGCAACTTCATTAGAAGAGGTGAGAGTTTCATCTATAGTGGATGATTGTGGCTTTATGGTACCCAAGGGTGCTCTTTATTTTGAATCAAATTTACCTAAATTGAAGATTATGTTATGGCACAAAGTCTTAGCCACATTAGAGAAAAGGGTATAAGGACCTTGAAAAATAAAAAGCCTTGTTGAAGGGTTGACTGGTGAAAATCTTAACTTTGATTTTTGTGAGCATTGCATTTATGAAAAATAAAATCATATTTAGTTTTACTCAAGTTCTAATAAATCTTGTGGTGTATTGGATCTTATTCATTTTGATGTGTTTAGCCTTATAGATGTTCCTTATATTATAAAATCCACATACTATATGTTTCATTTATTGATGATTATAGTAAGACATGGGTTACTTTCTAAAGAGAAAACTCTAAAGTTTTTAGTTGTTTTAAATAATTTAAATCAATTATTGAGTTATAGAATGGAAAGAAAATAAAATGTTTGAGGACTAATAATGGTGGTTACTTTTTTCCTAATAATTTTGATAGATTCTATAAATATTGTGACATTTTGAGTCAAAATATAACTTTGTATTCTCCACAACAGAATGAAGTTGCAGAAAGAATGAACATGGCACTAATGAAGAATGCTAGGAGTATACTAAGTGGTGTTGGTCTAGAACAAAGGTTTTGGGTCGAAGTTATTTCCACTACCTGTTACTTGATTAACAAGTCTCCTAGATAAACTCTTGTTGATAAGATGCCTCTAGAGACATTGTTAGGTCACAAGCCTTCACTAATACATCTTAGGGTTTTTGGTTTCAAGGCATATGTATATATGGCAAAGGAGAAGCAAACAAAGTTATATAAAAAGGCTATGAAATGCATCTTCATTGGATATAATTATAGTGTGAAAGAATACAAGCTTTGGGATCCTATTAAACAAAATTTAATATATATTACAAGTGCTATTTTTAGAAAAACTAAGTCTTCTTTTGTTACATTGCAGCTAGAACAAACTAAACAAGAAGATGTGACTCAAATTCTCCCTATGCTTGAAGAAGTTGAACTGACGCCTCTAGATAGACAAGAAGTTGAGGAGATCTCATATAACTCTAAATATTTAGAAGAGGAGGAAGAACCTCTAACTCATCTTGTTCGAAGGTTTATAAGGCATAAACAACCACATAAAACTTATTCACATGATGATTGGAGATGTATTATTTCTTTGAATACTAACATAGATGAACCCAAATCTATAGAAGACACATTCGGTATGAATGATGCAAAATATTAGAAAATTTCTATGGATGAAGAAATGATAGCTTTGAAAAAGATTGATACATGGGATCTAGTATCATTTCTTAAAGCACAAAACCCTATTGGTTGTAAATGGGTGTTCAAGAAAAATATTGGTTGCAAAAGGTTACTCTCAAGTTGAAGGTATTGATTATGGTGAGATATTTTCTCCTGTTGTAAAAATGGAATCCATTAGATTTTTGCTTTATATTGTTCTTGCTTATGATTTAGAGGTTGAGAAAATAGATGTGAAAATGGATTTCCTTGATGGTAACTTGGAGGACATTTATACGTCATAGCCAGATCACTATGTGGTGAAATATTAAAGTAATTTGGTTTGTAAATTTTTTTTTTGTATAGCCTAGGATTTGGTACAAGAAACTTGATACGTATGTATTAAGTTTAGGATTTGAGCATTCTAAATTAGATCATTGTGTTTATTAGAAAACTAATGGTGATTGTTTCTTATTTATTGCATTACATGTTGATGATATGTTATTTATTGGTAAAGGGGAATGCATAATTTTAGAATTGAAGTATCAACTTGTAATTAAATTTGAAATAAAAGATCTTTGTGTAGCTAGAGACATTCTTGGGATGGAAATGAGAAGAGATAGAGTGAAAAAAAAATCTATGACTTGGAAAAATTAAGTATGTCAATGAAGTTTTACAGAGGTTTAACTTGCAAGATTATAGATCATTATGTGTTCCTTTTTTTTGTTAGAATGAAGTTATCTATTTTAGGTTGTCCAACATCTCATCAGAGATGAAAGACATGAGTAGAGTGCAATTAGAAGTTTGATGTATGTTATGGTTTGTACTAGACCAAACATTTTCCAAGTAGTGGGATTCCTTTCGAGATATATGTCAGATATATATCTAATCCTGGTAGAGTTCATTGGGATGCAATTAAAAGGGTCTTCTAATATTTGTAGGGTACCTCAGAGTATTCCTTGTGTTATCGTAGTAATTTTACAAGAGATGATATTTCCCTTGATATTCATGGTTATGTGGATTTAGATTGGGTAGGTGATGTTGACATCAGACAATCAACTAATGCTTATGT